>OVAO01003300.1:0-11427 GCA_900406285.1 Biscutella auriculata | reverse complement strand
CAAGCCAAAGGTAGTAGTAAAACCATTCTAGCATGAAATTCCCTATCAATTGTCAATACCCTTATCCATAAGCTTGTCTTTTAAATTCTGATTTTCATCTTTCGCAGTTTAGTATTTTTGTTTGCATTTTCAGTTTATGTTTTGTTTTAGTTTTTTACTTAGGAGTTGTTAGTGACAAACAAATCCCTTTTGTGTTGCTTAGACTTCGTAAAATCTAGCATAGAACTTGTGAGTTAATTACCCCGAGTTTGTTCGACAACCTCGATCATCCACTACCCTATACTTCATTGATATACACCAAAATACATGTGTATCACTACTGATATGTGATTATAGTTTTCTAGCAATTGTTATTGTTTCTGGTAATAATTTTGTAACGTATTTGAGGTACACTGATTTGTGGTTGCTTTTTTGTGGTAACTTATTATAAACTCTTAGTTTTCATAACAATTTTTATTTACTAACTTTTTAGTGTTGTTAGTTTTCTTAACTTATTAGTGTTGTTAACTTATTAGTGTTGTTAAGTTATTCATGTTGTTAATTTATTAAAAATTGTTATTAAAATTGTAGGTTTCCTGATTACATACAAGTTCGTTGGTTTGTGGTAGTTGGTTTGTGGTTGCTAATTTGTGGTAGCTGTTTTGTACTCTGATTTTTGGTAGAAGTATTGTGGTAACGTTTTCCTAATTACATACAAGTTATCGTATGGTTCACACCAACTTGATTTGTGGTTACATTTTTGTGGTAACTTTGTTGTGTTTACATTTTTGTATTAACTGCTTTGTGTTCACTGTTTTGTGTTCATATTTTGCAGATTGGCAAATATGAGCTTCTCCTCTTTAGCTTCAAGTGGAGCCTCCCAAACTCGTCAACGTCCCCGCATAGTAGGAATCCCAGATTGTTGTTGGTGCGACCAGAAAATTGTTACAAAGACCTCCAAGACAGAACATAATCCTTACTGACGTTATTTCCGGTGTCTATACGCAGCCAAATATCAGGTAATACTTGTGCAATAATTCTACAATTTTTAATATTAACTAACCTATAAAACATAACTTCTAAGCTTTCAAATGACGAATATGTTTTCAAGTGGATTGACGAGAGAATATTAAAGGATATTCAGTCATTTACTGTGCAATATGAAGAATCACATAAGCTAATACAAGATATTGAGCACAACAAGTATGAATTTGAGGCCAAGTTGCAATAAGTTAGGCTAGAAACTAAGAAACAGATGAAGATGGCTATGTCTACTGTTCTTATAGTTGTTTCCATTTTGCTTTTGGTTCAACATTTTGCTTAAATGATGTTAGTTTGTTTAGTTTGATTAGTTCATGTCACAAACACTCTAGATGTGTTGTTAATGTTTTAGTATTGCTTGTAATCGATTAGTAATGTTTTGAGTATCTATATTTACATGAAATTTTTCTTGTTATTTGATATATGTTCACGTTTTTAGTGTAGTTAATAATGGTTATAACTTTAAAAACAAATATATATATATATATAATTTTAAAAACAAATATATATAATTTTAAGATCAAACTTTAACCAAATTACACAGTTACCACAAAACGTTATCATTTCCCCTCTTCAAACTGTCAAGTCGGTTTCAAATTCTAAACAATTACAACAAAACAACATAGAAAAAATAAATAAAAAACATAATAATTAATCAATTTGTCCTCTTCCCCCACGAGCAATGAGTTTCACTTTACCAAAATCAACTTATCTTCTCTTCTTTATCCAAAACCTCCAAATCTCACTACGACTCTAACTTCCAAGTCCTCCAAGAATCTTTCTTTTTGTAACAAAAAAACCTCCTCCAGTCTCGAACCATCACTTTCTTCGATAGATTCTTCGCTGATTTCTATCACGGTAAATGTCTGGTGAGTTTTCACCTCACTAATTCTATGTTAATTTCGCCTCACCAACCCATACACCTTCAATACAGTTTGCCACCTTTAGATTGTAACCAAAATTTTGGTTTTTTGTGTTCTAGGATTTGTGTTCGTGAATTTCGTTATGTACTTTAACTCTAAAAAAATCCTCTTTTAAATTCAATGTTTTGCGTTTTAACTTTAATGGCCACTGATTCCATGTTTCATATATAGGTTTTATTAGGTTTATGATTTCAATCATTTCTCCATTTCAAAAACTCTATCCAATTCATTGTTTTCATGTCTTATTTTCTTCTCTCGTTGTTTCATGTTTGTTTAGAATCTACTGATATTGAACTTATCTTCTATTAAATAGTCAGAACTTTTTCTCAAAACATACATGATACCTTATTATTATTTACAACTTCCTAATTTAAGTTTACAGTTTTAAGGTAATGTTTATTATACCATTTGCCATTTTTAAATTATTTTAGGTGCTCATTTGCGGTTGCACTAATATGTATTTTTCGATGTACTGATTTAGTTACAGTTTTATGGCAAGTCTTTTGTGCTCATTGTTTACTTTACCTCGTAAACAATCGATACCATAGTTGTTTAGTGGTATCGTTTTTGTGTTCACTAATTTGGGGTATTTGTTTGTATTCAGCGGTGGCTGGTTTGTGGTCACCTTGTATGTCTTAACTCTTTAACGGTTGTTGTTATGTGGTATCCTCTTTGTGTTCACTATTTTATGTTAACTGTTTGATGTGAAACGATTTCATGTTTCATTTGTCTGATTTATGAGGGTTATTATAGGTTTTTATTTTACTTATTTCCCTATTACAAACCATCTACCAAATTATAGGTTTTTCATGGTTTGTTTCCTTCTCTCATTGAAACGCCAGCATACATGTGCGGTGATGAATTATTTTTTCTCAAACCAACATTGACTCTAATTTATTCTCTTCCTATCTTTTCATTTTGTAGACCTTGTTGAAGATGATACCCAATGGAACTCACTACTCCCACAAAGGTTATTTGCAACTGAAAGAAACCCCAAAGGTTGGGTCAACGTGTACTCTCGTGCGAATATATTATCTTTTGTGCAATCTCGGCTTGAAGGAACCAAAAAGTGGGACATTCTTAGAAGTTCAAAATTTGGGAACCTCTACAATATATCTACCTCTTAGTGTCCGATTTCAAGTCAACTCTTGCACTGTCTTCTTAGCCGTCAACTAATCACTAGACAGAAGTATCAACTATGCACTGTCTTTGGAGGTCAGCCATTAAGGTTGTCTTTGGTTGAGTTTGTCGAGTTTACTGGCTTGCATTGTGGCGAATTTCCAAAGTTTTGTAATGTTGACCCAAAACAAAAGGTTTTGGTTTGCAAAGGCTCAACTTGGGAAAAATATATTGGTCTACATCCAACAGCTAATCTAGCAGAGGTCTTTAATCTACTTGCTAATAGTGTTTATATGCCTATATGGAGGAGGCTTGGGATAACACTTAAATTGATTGTCGATGGTGTTTTAATAGCGAATAACCATATACACAAACCAACCCCTAGATATGCTGGCATGTTAAAGGACCCATAAGCACTTCTCAATTTTCCTTAGGGAAGATAATCCTTTGTAAGGACTATATCTACAATGAGACCACTGAATAAGTCAACTGATCGATAACTTGATCTAGTAGTTGGTTTTCGTCTACTGTTACAACAACAGTCGTTTAGCCTCAAAGGTTTCCCGCTAGTTCTACAACTGCTAGCGTTTCAGTGTATACTAAAACTGCTCGACAAAGTACCTTATGAAACCAGTAACAAAAGACTATTAGAGGTTCCTTTTGTAGGCCTGAGTAACAACACCCTTATGAACTGGCAAGACGTATTGGATGTTGAGCATGACAGAATGGTAAGTACTTTATTTCATGACCTCATGGTTAGTTTTTAATGAGAACTGTTTTCTAGTTAGTGTTTAATGGGAACTGTTTTGTGGTTAGTGTTTTATGGGAACTGTTTTGTGATTACTGTTTTATGGGAACTGTTTTATTGTTAGTGTTTGTGGGTTGTTTATAATATCTTAAACTGCTTCGACTAATGATATTTCGTTCATTACTTCTTCATTCTTACAGTTAATTGTGCAACAAATGCTACAACTAAATCAAAAAGTACGAAGAGGGTTGGGCTAAGTGGTGTGACGAAGCTACGGACCAATCTGTCAAATATCTAACAAAACAAATCAGGAAGAAACATCAATTCACTAAAAAAGAATGGCTTGGTGGTGATAACACCCTCGATCCATATGTCCATATCGAGAAGCCCTCTGCCCATGTCTAAAAAACACATTGTTGATCGTAAACATCGCCAACAACCATCTACTCATGTTGAGACACGAGTCTCCACTAGAAAACAATGGCAAATCATTGGTTTCTTCACTAAAACACTACAAACAATCGAAGAAGTAATTGCATGGGTTGATAAAAAACTTGCACCACAGTTAGTTATACATGAGGAGGAGATTGCTACACTTTCAACAAAAAAAAACAAGAGCACACTGCAAGATTAGAAACTTCAATGCAGAAAGTTATAGCTAGGGACAAGAAGACTGAATCTCGTTTGAAATGAGTTTTTTGCTTGGGAGGTTTTGGAAAACTATCAAACCCACGCAATAGTATGCTCATGCAAAAAACTCCAAATAAAAATGAGCCTTATTCAATACAAGACAAGTCATCCCCAACTGGTCTACTAAATGCTCCCCCAAGCATTTCCCAAATGATGTGTTCTCAAATGATTTTAGCGAGGTATCATTATTATCTTATTAATTCAAGTTAAATGTCCTCCATCTTTTTTTTTTTGCTAAAACATTGCATAAAAATTTCAGCGTACTACAGAGTTCGGCCAGACAAGTGGCACGACGGTTTGTTACCCTAACCTAACTCTATTATTTCACCCCATAATGTACTCATAAATTAAGACTTTAACTTGTTATTGTCAAATCAGGGGGTCCATCACGAACATCTTGCAGATTACAAGGAAGACACTATCAACATTCTTCCTGATGCGGCAATCCAGGAAGAATGTGTTAATGACGCAGATATTTTCGTTAAGGTACCTAACAATTAAGTAAATATTTACGGATTTTTTCACTTTCACTAACTCATTCTACAATATGTGCAGGATATACAACTTAATCAACCTCAAAACAAGTACAAGACCTTAGCAAAATTCAGCAACAACCATTTTAACACCTCAACTGAAGTCAACAACAACCATTCCAACACCTCAAATGAAGTCAATAACAACCAATACAACACTTCTTTCACATTTTTTTGTATTAGCGAATTCATGGTTAACGTTTCATGTTTGTAATTTTATGGTTGTAATCATGAAACTCATCCAAGCGGCATGATTCTTGAAATAAACACCAATTATGAAGAACAAAACGTCGTTATGGAGGCAACATCGTCCCTATAGGACATAAATCCAACCTCATCTAAGGTAACAAACACTAATTAATTCCAGTACAGCTATATGCATTTCGTGTTTGACATCATGTCGGCATCTCCAACTGTTGTTATTAGGATGCAAAACACAATCATGCAACCCACATCGTCCCGGAAAAAAGCGTTAGAGACGGACAAGACTGCGTGATATATATATATAATATCATGCCATGTATATAGAAAATTAATGTATATAGAAAATTTATATATATATATATGCATTTTACACTAAGATAACATTCATGGTTGTTATTTTCTGGCTAATTCCTAGTTCAATACGTGCAGGCTACAAACANGTGATATATATATATAATATCATGCCATGTATATAGAAAATTAATGTATATAGAAAATATATATATATATATATATATGCATTTTACACTAAGATAACATTCATGGTTGTTATTTTCTGGCTAATTCCTAGTTAAATACGTGCAGGCTTCAAACCNCGTGCAGGCTACAAACATTTCCCAATGTGTTAATGACGCAGATATCTCATTTGAGGTACCTAACAATTAAGCAAATATTTAGAGAATTTTTAACTTCCACTGACTCATTCTACAATATGTTCAGGATATACAACTCACACAACCTCAACGTGTGGTTATAAAAGGAAAATCAATCTGGCTCGACATAAAATCGGCCCAACCAGAAAAAATGCTGACATCTCTAGTGAGGCTAGTAACAAATACGACAAACACTTACATCACCTTTACGCTTTGGTGACTTCATAGTTAGGGTTTCGTGGTTGTTTTTCTGTGGTCGTTAACAGGGTACCCATCCAAGCGCCATGATCCCCCAAGAAAAAACCAATTCAGAAGAACAACATGTTGTTGGAGAGAAAACATCAATCTGGCACGACATAAAACTGGCCCAACCTGAAAATGATGCTGACATCTCACTTGAGGTAACACACAATTATTACTTCATACTTAATATTACTACGACCTAATTCAACCCAAAATGATTCACCGTAGTTTACTTCTCGTAGTTTAACTTCTCATAACACATTCTTAAACAATACGTGCAGAATACACAAAACGACAACAACAACTCTGATGTATTAAGTTACCAAAATTTGTTACACATTTGCTTTTTGGCAAATCCGTGGTTACAGTTTCATGGTGGTGGTTTCATGGTTGTAATCAGGAAACCCAATCAAACGTCATGATCACTGGGAAACTAAAAATGATGCAAACATCCATGAAGATGTAAGTATAAATCAATCCTACTTCATACCAACAATGCCTAATATTGTTTTCCCTTAACATCGTAATGATATAAAATGTTTGCATATTAATGTTTTGTGGTTATAATCAGGGAACCCAACAAAACGTCTTGAACCTGAAAAAACTGGAGAAAATGAACACATACATGATGAGGTAACTCAAAAACAATCCTATATCATACCAACACTACCTAATTATGAGTTTTTGCTTTAAGGTTTACCCTTTTTTTTATTTCATCAGGGAACCAAACCAACTTGTATAACCCTTGAAAAAGAGCCTGCACAAATTGAAGACGATGCAGACATCTCTCATGAGTTAACTAACAATTAATCATACTTCATACCTGAAAAAACCATGTCTTCCCCTAAACATAAAAAATGACTTTTACAATAAAATATCTAATAAATGCAGGTCATTACTTCTCTAGTGAATGACATTGTTGGTCAAACATCTTCTCCAAAGCAGATCTTATGCCCTAACTACGCAAAAGTTTATCCTCACAACAATGCCCTAAAGGTTTACCAATTTCGATGTTTGATGTTCAACAATTTAAATTTGATGTTTCATGGTTATTGCTGTAAAAACTAAACAATATAAATCATATATTACAGACACCTGATCTAATCATTGACAGATATTGTGGCAATTTCCTGTTCACCCTTATGGTGATGTTCATGAAATCTACATTTTAAATCTTTATGTTGTATTACATCTCACATGATAAAACTTATGTTTTTTATTCAGGAAAAGAATCCAATCATTTATGGAGATCAATCTGGTCAACTACATGCCAATTTAGTCGATCAACCAATACAACCTACTTTCGTCAATAAAAGATTACTAAAACAACCAGTCATCGAAGAACAAAACTTGAAAACTTACAAGAGAAAGCTAAGAACCAAGAAGGAAAAATCTATCTCACCAGTTAAACCTCCTAAGGAATGGGACATTTTACAGAAACAAACAGCTTATGTAACCCACTAATCACAAAAAACATCGTTAAAGCTGCTAAGAAAAGCGAAGGTGTGGTTCTTAGCGACGATGTTGTTTATGTTACACCAGTTAAGGTATGAGACTTTTCACTAGCTATGGTTTTTATAAATAGACAGTTTATGTAATCCACTGATAACTACAACACCCATAATTGAGGGGTTAGAGATGCTAAGAAAATCAAAGTTGTGGTTCTTAGCTACGGATTTCCAGTTAAAAGATTAACTAAAAGGGAGTCGTCATGCGAAAAGAAAATTTTATCCAAATTATTCCAAGCAAAGGGGCTCAGTGATACAACCATCCTATTTCCAGAGGTTGACTTGGAAACTTTTCACAAGCTTCAACTTTATCTCGCTTCAGCACTCCACAAGTAAGACATTTAATTCAGGAATCCGATTCCTTCATGATTTTCATGTTTCAACAAACCATATATACTCAATGGACTATGCATTCCCCAGGAAGCACAACACATCAAACTGAGAACTGGAAAACAACTTCTTTCTTGATCTAGCAAAACCTCTCAACTGGGTTTCAACCACTGTAAGTTGTCCTATACTTTAGCAGAACCGTTAGTATATTACGACTCCTAATCATATCCATGTAATCCTCTACTATAGATATGACTAAGCAAAACTGAATAAACATGGTCGTTTTTTTGTGGTTATTGATAGAATATATGAGTTGTTGGTTGTACAATGATCATTTAGGTTCAGATGACTTTCCTTTCTAGAACAAATTTCAAGATTTTTTTGTTCCCCTTAGTATATTATGACGCCTAATAATATCCATGTAATCCTCTAATATAAATATGACTAACCTTACCCTCTATAAACTGCATAAATATGGTTGTTGTTGTGTGGTAATGAATTTGTGGTTATTTGAAAGAGTATGGAGCTCGTTGTGCGTACAATAACCATTTAAGGTCTCCTAATCATTACCACTTTTATACAGCACATGAATTTCTTAATGGAACTCCTGAACATGCATCACTCGGAACAACTAGAAAGAGAACGATCCAAGTTTACATCAACATGGTTAGTAAGCCACCTTCAAGGTAGGGCAAAGGCATTCAAAAATTCAAATGACAGACTTGCGTTTCATTGGGCAAACAGCATCAAGAACTTCACAACTCAACCCTAATTTACGTTGTTTGGAGATATTGATACTATATATGCGCCAATGAACTAGATTAACTGTCACTGGGTTGGCTTTGTCATTAATCTGCAAATGTGGTCTATCGAGGTACTTGATTCATACATCAACTTGAACAGCGACCCATACGTTTGTAAACACATGGACCCTATTGCCTAGATGCTGCCATACATAATCCATGAACATTGCATTAATGGTAGCATCCAACATCATGGATATACACCTTTCACAGTTATACGCTCAACACGTGACTATCAAAACACACGTAGTGGGGACTGAGGGCCATTGGCAGCAAAGTTTCTGGAAATGCACTCTCAAGGCATGGTCCCTGAAGAGATGGGGGCCATAACAGATCAAAATGTTGATTCAATGCGCATGTAATTTGCTCTTGATGCATTTGCATTATTTGTGGCCCCTATATATGCTTCTTCTAAGAGATTTCTAAATGTTGTATCTCAACCTCAGTAAGTTATATTTCGGTTACTTTGTTGATGTATTTCGTACTACTCCAACGTCTACTTTGTGTTTCGAATACCAACTAAGGTATCTTTCTGCTACTTTGTTAATGTTTTTTGTACTTCATAGTTTTCTACTGATGATACATGTTCGTAGATTCATGTTCGTAACTTTGTGTTCGGTAAAAAACAATTTCAATCCACATTCATGTAATTCTTTGTACAAAAAGCATCACTTAAACTTTAACAATTACAACTGATTCGTATATATGTATAACTAATGATACCAAACTTTACCAATGCTTTGTTTAAAATGAGATCACTTAGATTTTTTATAAGTTATGATACAAAACTTTTTGCTAGATATAAATTCATGAAAATGTGGTTTTCAGAACAATAGAAGACGTGATATCATAAATCTTCAAGACCAAATTTCATGATTCTCTTGTCTTACAAATCTGCTTAAATACCCGCTTAATTCCTAATACATGGTTGCTTAAATACCTTACAAAAAATTAAGGTTCATGTTCTTTGTTTGATACCCATCCAAATAACTATATCAGGATAGGCACCCTACCAAGCCACAAAATATTAAATGATTATCACCCAAATAAAACACTACCATCTATCCAGTACCACATGATCAAAATGTAAATAAAGCAATACCATCGATCAAGTACCACAAAAGCAACAATCCATTACCACAAATCAGTCACCACATATGACTTACCTCAAATCGATCAATTACCACAAATCAAACCATTACCATCGATCCATACCACAAATTAGTAACCATGCCACCAGAAATCGTAGTAAATATATTGACGTAACATACTGGAATTTTTCCTATCGAGGTTATCCTTCTCTCATTTGGTCTACCAGAAGGCCTTCTTGTTATTGGTGGTCCAACAAGCCTGTTACGAACTGCATGGGGAATGTCACCGTCCTTCGGATCCTCATGCGGTTGTACAATCCCTTCATATGTTTTCCTCCACAACGTTGTTCTATAAAAATTCTCTGTTAGATGAGCTGACGACACCCCCTTCACACTGTCAGCTAACAAAGCGTGTCCACATGGTATTTTGAGGTTATCATACATTTTATAATTGCAAGTCCTTGCCTTCAAATCAACATTGTGTCTTTCACCAAACTGTCCTTTAACTTCATATCTCCACGGCGCAATCAAGGTCACAGAACTACCTTTACCATATGTCAAATTGTGTGTAATCACTTTATCAACTTGTGGGGTGACAAATCCTTGATGACTTTCTACTTTTTTCTTTCTCGCACCAAACCACCGAGTTAACATTGATTGGATGAATATAACCAGTTCAGTTTTTGGTGACTTCTTGTCTTCCTCACTGCATTGTTACGTGATTCCGCAGTATTATTTATCATCAGATTGTATCGATTACCAGGAAAATAAACTTGGGTCCATTTAGCAAGCCCAAATGTTTCAAGTTACTTAGCACACTCCGGGCTCTTACTTTTAACATCACCAAAAGCAAGCATAAATTCCCCAAGCTTATGTGCATACGTTGTTTTGCTAACGATACTCGCCGATCCTTTGCTCTTAAAACGGGAAACTACATTCCGTGAGAGATGCACTATGAAAGCCCCATGCCTTGCAAGTGAGAATACCTCCTTCAAACCTTTCCGGATTGACTCAGCTCTATTCGAGATAATAGTGAAGTTTCTGCTATTAGCTATTACAGCCTTAACCATTGTCAAAAACCAAGTCCAAGCTTTGTCGTTCTCACTATCAATTACTGCAAATGCAAGAGGGAAAACTTGGAAGTTGCCATCTTGGCCACTCGCTGTGAGCAAAACCCCCTTGTATTTTCCAGTGAGATGTGTTATGTCCCATACAATTACGCTCCTAACATGCCTAAATCCAGTGATAGAGGCACCAAAAGCAAGAAACATGTATAAAAACGTTCACCACCAACACCGTCATCCTCTATCTTGATATCAGAAATTGTCCTTGGGTTAGCAAGTTGCAACATATGAACATATTACCAAAAAAAAAATAACCATCCTCTTCTGACCCCTTATTCTCTCCATTGGCAGTTTCCCTCACTTTCCAGCACTTAGAGTACGAACAAGTTATTCGTAACTCCTCTAACAAGAGTTGTTGCAGATCCATTGGTTTGGGCCCAACATCTATATCAACAAACGTAGCCCTATAAATAGCAGCCAATACTTTTGCAGACGCCA
>OVAO01003299.1:0-11427 GCA_900406285.1 Biscutella auriculata | reverse complement strand
ACTCTAGTAATATTCCGACTTTTCTATACTATTCTAGTCATTTTCTCTTTTTTTATTAGTCTTATTTTTCTTGGCTTTTAGATCTAGCCTCTCTTTTCTTAAGAATTCTTTGTAGCATTTTGATTTTCTATTGCACTTTTCTTCTTTGATTCTCTATTGCACTTTTCTTATTTGATTGTTTATCTTCATTTGATTTTTATTTTTGGTTATTGTTCATCGATCGGACTGTTCATCGAGGGCTACTGTTCACGATTCACGTGTTACTGTTCATCGTTCGATTTTCAGTCATAAATCATGTCTAAAAACTATCAAAATATTCTAGGCATGAGTTGTGAGTAGTCTCTCAAGCTTATGAGTTAAGGTAGAAAATGGTAGGATTGAATTGCTATGATGGTTTAAGATTGAATCTGATTTATGTCTTCTTCTTATTCATGAACCTAATGCTAAATTAGGCCTCGCGAACCTGACCTACACCTTAGGAATATTTCTACCCGAAAAGTGTTTAATTTAATTCTTGAACCAATGAATATGTTGTTTATAATCTTATTCTAGAGATTGTTTTAAGACTATAGATTGTTGCATGGAATTTATTCAGCGTTTTCTAATTGTGATGTCTTTCAAGAGATTGTTTAGATGCATGATTAGGAAATGGTTTTCACCACGAGAGTGGATTAATTTACATTAGAAACTCCTACACATAAGACAAGCCAATTGAGTGAATTGAACCTTGATCAAGCATGAAAATAAATTGTCCAATTCGATTGCCCTGGTCCATATGCTTGCTTTATTTATTGAATACATTTTCTTCGATATAGATTACTTTTCTGTTATCTTCTCCTTATTTGCTTTATTTTATTTAATTTTCTTAATTAGGACTGTTAGTGTCTAACAAATTCCTATTCGACTCAGACTAAGTGAATTCTCCATAGTCCTAGTACGTGAATCCCTCTTGAACTGGTTCGATATTTTAAACCCTTATATACTACATTCTATTAATAAGAGGGAAATATCCTCTTATCATTTGACAAGGATACAATGCCCCATCTCAGCATGGGAGGATGAATCACTCCGATTCTCAAGCTCGCTAGAGTCTATCTTGGCCCAAATTTTATTGCTGCGAGGTACATATACATGCAGTATGACAGGTCAGATGGGAGGTCAGTTTTCCTACACATACCTCAGGGGCTACAATGATCAACCAACTATCCGTTTGCTTAACTAGGAAATCACAAGTCCTAGCAACCCAACCAATGTTGTCTTTCGACCACCTCAGACTCACTATGATCCTCGCGATCCTCATCCTCTGGAGCCAATAAGAATCGCCCAATACTATGCTGAGCTGCTAGCTCTACCGATTGCAGCCCGATCCGATGCGAGATCTGTATCTCGATAACATAAGGTTGAAGGTGGAACAAATTTCAAGATAAAGTGATCAGGAAGATGATCAAGGCAGAGAAGAAGTCAAAAAGCAGATGAACCATCGAGAGCTTCAGAGAATTGTTTATGAGCGCATGCACTCATATAGTAGAGTGGAATCTTCTCAACCCCACCATCATCATGAACCATCGAGATCTTCAGCGCATGAGGCCCGATGGCCAAGGGAGCCAATCTCGCCACCACCTCTAAATGAATCTGATAACGAGTCTCATTCCTTCTCCTTGGATGAAGAATTTGATCCCAACGCCTATAACTACTAGGTACCACCCCTCCTCACCTTGTAAAAATGCATTTCACTTTATCTTTTCATATTATTTTCGGTTTCCCCTATGGGATTGAATTCACACATATTATTTTCGGTTTCCCCTAGATCTAGGCTTGGATCATCATAAGCCTATATCTAATTTGTCAGATTAAATCTAGGCTAGCAAATTATCTACAAAGGGAGAATCCCTTTTGTTTCTATTTACCCTAAACCTAATCAAGCATAAACCGTTTTTTACCCTTCTAGAGGATCCCTAGATTTGATATAATCGAACTACTCAGACATGGTAATAGCAATCAAACAAGGCATAAATGAAAGCATGGAAACAATTCTGATATATCAATAACAAGGATTCCATACAACAAGTTGTCAACTTGCAATCTATCTCCCTAAAGCTTATTCTCTAAAAACATAAATCATAGGAAAAGTCAAACAAATAAAACTAAGTAAAGAGTCTGTAAAGACATTACTTCGATTAAAGAGTCCGTAAAGTCTTGGGGTTTGGTTCGATCGAACCGGGTCTTCTTACTAACTTGGTCTCTGCTTCTTCGGATCCGGTTCGACGGCTTCATCCCCGTGGAGGGGTCCAATTAAAACATATGTGGTTCGATTGAACTCGAGCTCGGACAAAAGACTTTACTTCTATTATCTTCCCAAATGAGTCCGGAAAGCCTTCATTCATGAGATTTCCCCTCCAAACCTACGAAACCCAGAAAGGAGAAAAAAGTGCTCCAAAAGTATGTTAATAACTCAAAATGGGGTTCATAATCCTACCAAAAGGTGGGACTTAAACCCTTAAAGCTAGGACATATCAATTCCCCTATACTTTAAACTTTGCTTGTCCTCAAGTAAAGACAATCAAGACCCAAAGGGAAATCGCAGGAACTCTACTTTCTTTTGTTGACCATAGTCTAAACACAACCTGTAGATCACATACAAACTAAACGTGTTAGCGCATTGTCCCTATATTATCACAATGACCGCCCAAGTGTGTCCATACTATGAACATTAACCTTAGTATACTTTCTTATCATGAAGTCTTTTAATTAGGAAAAGAGGGTTTGGTGGTGATGTAGGGAGGCTATATGATTGTGAGGTTAACACGTTTGGGGTACTCAACAAAAAGATTGTCAAATGGTCATATCATTATGCAAAATCTTGAGAGATATAAAGTAAGTAAGGGCCTTGACCTAACATGCTACCTAGCCGCAAGAATCTACTACCCATCCCAAATCAAAACAAACATTTTTCATTAAGATCATACCTAAACAAGGATTTTCCCATTTTTGTTTGATTTCTTTTTTCGCTTTCCTTTTTATTGTCCCCTTTTATTTTCTCTTTTTTATAAGGGGAGGTTCGATCGAACCATTTTAGGTCCGATCGAACTAAGTGAATCCGGCTCAGGGGTTCGATCAAACCCATTGTTGTTCGATCGAACTCATCAATTTCCTGAGCACAAAATATTTTTATCTAGCAGCAAAGAGTTCTCAATTTCGACATTTTTAGTCTACAATACCTATATACGAGTTTATAAACCCCAATGATATACTTTCCCGTAGCCAAAAGGAAAAAGACACAAGCATCGTGTCAAAATATCATAATCATCTAATCACCTAAGATTCCAACTAACTAGATAGTAGCATGACCAAGTTAACTCAAACTCTCTCTATAGCTCTTGCGCATGAATGATTACCTAATGACATAAAAGAAATGATAGACATCTGGAGCTTTGAAAGAAGGATTTGGTTCAAGGATGATTACCAAACTTAACGTGAGTTTGGCCACTCATGATTAGAAAGAGTGGAAAAGGGAGAAGAAATCCTGAGCGTATAATCTATTTCTTTTTCCTGATACCAAACTCCTAACAAAAAAATTAAAATCATGTTAGGTTCAAATAGGTTGAGTCAGCGTCAGATCCAACAAAACTCTATCGAGCCTTGGTTTTTTGAGAGGGAGTTTGGTCATGTTATTCACCAGTTTCCATGCACTAAACAACATCTAGCAATGGTAATATTAGATAGTAAACTGTCATAATAGGTCGTTCATCATAGGAAAATATCATAGCTCCACAAGTCCTAGTAAGTTAGAAAACAATGCAAATCAAGGGAATCACATAATAAGGCATATTGTGGCTAATGGCACACTCCCCTAGACTTACTTCACACTATACTAGTGTGAGAGAGGACCTGAGAGTGCGATTTTTCAGAGTTTTATTCGGAGGATGTTGTAGGAGTCGGGGTGATTTGTGAGGAGATTGGATATCGGGCAAGACGATTTCTTCTGGAACTAGAAAGACGGTTCAATCAAACAAATATGGTTCGATTGAGTTTTTCTACTCCGACTTCATGGTTTGATCGAACTCCCTAAGGTTCGATCGAACTCTTCTGCTCCGACTTTCTGGTTTGGTCGGACGCCTTGGGGTTCGAATGAACATTACTGCTCTGGCTTCGATGTTCGATCAAGCTCTTTGTGGTTCAATCGAACATGAGTCTACATCCTTCTAGATTTTCTTTTTCGAAATTCATCTGAAACTTATCAAAAACAACAAACCTGTGAAAAAAAGGAAAAAAACAAAAAATAATTTGTAACCAGATTTTAATGATGTACCAATGAGTTGCCTCGCATGAGCGTTTGTTTAACATCGTGAGCCTGACGGGG
The DNA here is from genome assembly GCA_900406285.1 of Biscutella auriculata. Taxonomy (NCBI): domain Eukaryota; kingdom Viridiplantae; phylum Streptophyta; class Magnoliopsida; order Brassicales; family Brassicaceae; genus Biscutella; species Biscutella auriculata. The sequence goes on along the minus strand of OVAO01003299.1, from coordinate 7,067 downwards.
GATTGCCAATCAAGTCATGGATGGGGTGGGAAGAGGAGTTGCAGCTTCCTCTTCTGCGGGTTGGTTTGGTGTAGCTGTATCAAGGGTTTCATGTGGTATAGGATCTGGGAGTATGAACGAGATGATTCTGTTCATTAACTTCCTTAGGCCATCTTCTCCCTTTTCCTTCTATTCTGGCGTGAGCAGCCTCAAAAATTTGTGGAATTTGTTTGCTTTACTCGTGCTCTAGACTTTGTACTCAATGTTCTCTGTATCGCCTTTGAAGGGGGTCTTCTTCACTATTGGGCCTATTGTAATGATACTGNAATGATATTATTTTGTTCTCTGAGGATTGTGTTCATCGCCTTCCTCTTATGCACTTCTTCTTTGCTACAACATGAGTAGGTGGGTTGATTTCATCTGATGTGACTTTGTTGACTATGCCCTCTTCAACAATGTTGGGAGTTATATGCTCGTCCTCCACCTTCTTCTTTCGCTTTCTTCTCCTCTTTGTTATTGCAGGAGCATATGTGTGGATTTATATGCCTTGGATTGCTTTGATTTCACTATGACCAATGGTTTATGAGGAATTTTCTATAGAGTTTTCTAGGGTATTCTGATCGTTGTCTCCTCCTGAAACTATCTTGATCTCAATTTGCTCAACTTTTCCAGAAGTAGCTTTCCTCTTCTTGCCCTCTTTGCTTCTCTTTTTCTAGTTGGTGTTTTCTCGACAGGGCTTTCGTCACTCAAGACTTGCACAATCTCAATAGAGGATGAAGCTTAACTAGTTCAGTTTCGAGAACATGTGTGAAGAAGAAATTATTTGATATGTAGGTGAAGATAATCATGTTCCTTGATAGGTAGAAGACTGCTCCAACACTCGCCAAGAAGGGTCTCACAAGAAGCAATTCATTTCTTGGTTGACGCTCCATATCCCGGACATAAAAGTCATTTGGGAACAAACATCCCCCAAGAATGATTGGGGAATTTTACTAGATACCACCAGGTCTAGACCGAACAGAGTTGGTGAACTGAAAGCTAATAGTATATGGTACAAGTGTTAGCATTCCTAACTTTCTGCAACCTTCATGGACATAATACTTGCACAAGACACAAAATCGCTTATTGAGTTATTCAAAACATACGCGTTTATTGTGCAAGAGTTGGCAAATTTTTTGGGTCAGTGAGTTTGGCCAACTCTTTCATAGTCTGTGAAGCTTGCTCCTCCTTAATCATCAAGGCTTTCACCTCTTCTACTGTTTTCTTTCCTTCCATCAGGTCTCTGAAATATATCTCATGAGGTAGAATTTTCACTCCTAAACCAGCTTTTTTCTTTTTGTCTTTCTTGCTGCGTTTTGTTGTTTTCTAACCTTTTGCTTGTGATTCTTGTTGAGGGGCAAAAACAGAAGAAGTGTCAGATATGTCAACACATACCTGAGTGGTTAGAGTGTTGGTTGCATTGATCTCTTTGAACAGATTCTACTTGATCTTTTGCAGGTTCTTGTTGGCTTGAATAAGGTAGGGGATAGGCGGTTCGGTCGAATCCTTGAATAGTTCAATCAAAATCATGGTTCAGAATATCCGACAAGGATCTGATCTGGTCGATCATCATGTGGTTCATTTGATCAGCGCGCACTGGTAGATCGATTCGATCAAACTCGTGTTGTTTTGATCAAATTGAGATATCCACATGGTGAGTCTGATTGAACTCAGTCGTGTTTCGATCGAACGTCGTTGTCGAATTTTCTGAAAAATCCATTCGTCTGACTACAAAAGCAGAGTTCGATTGATCGGGTAACGGTTCGATCGAACTAGCGGATCCGTAAAAGATGTTCGATCGAAGTCTTGGTTGGTTCGATCGAACTCTTGGTTGGTTCAATCGAACTCTGCTCGTGTGGCTCGTTCAACAACAATCCTCCCATTATGGGCCCATGCAACAGTTCTCGAGAACAAAATTCCTTGGTTTGTCTCAGTCGAGGGAAATGGCTCGATCTATTCACCTGTCAACTCTTCAATGACAACGTTAGTACCTCCAGGGGTTTCAGGTTTACCTGGGAGAACTCCGGGTTGTGATTTTATGGATGAGGCGAGTTGGCAACTTGAATGTCCAAGGCTTTCAGATGAGTTCTCAGCTTTGTTGCGGTAGAAGTCACATGGTTTGCAAGAGCATATACATTCATGGTGGTCTGAGCTTGGAAAGGAGCCATCTGCTGCATCATCTGCTTCAACTCCTCGTTCTTGTCGGGGGGTGCAGGAGGCACAAGTGCATGTTGCTGTTAGAACACTGGTTGGTTCCATCCATAGTTGTTGAAATGATCGTTCTGCCGGTACGCCTCATTATTGTTGGGGGTTAGTTTGTGTTTGAAACTTCCACTGTTCAGTTGCTTTCCCTGGAACTGCTACTGCTGAGGGATCTACCCAAAGTTTCCGGCATTACTAGCAAACGTTTTACCACCAAACTGATTTGGGTTGTTGTTACCTTGGAAATTTTTCTAAGGTGGGTAAAATTGATCTTGCTGATTTTCCATGTTAGTGCTTCCGTGTTAGAGGTTTGGGTGGTTTTTGTAATTGTTGTACCCCCTATCTGATAGTTTCCCATGTAATCTACCTCGACCTCGAAGTCTTCATTNNNTGCTGCACATCGCCTTGGTCATCAACAAAGTTGACTGCATATCCTTCTTCAATTGCTAGGCTACTTGGGCCTTGAGCTCTTCTATCTCCCTAGAGTGGGGATTGGAACCAGTTGTTCCTCTGTCGTATTCATTCGCCCTATTGGCACTACTTCCTGTAAGGTTGTCAATCAGCTTAAGGCCTTCTTTGACAATCTTGGTCATGAAATCTCCATTGCTTGTTGTGTCTAAGGCGCTCTAGTATTTTTTAGAAACTTCATTGTAGAAAATGTTGAGCAGTTTTACCTCACTGAATATGTGGTGTGGGCAATTTGTAGCATACTGCTTGAAACGGTCGAGAGCGTCGTGAAATGTCTCTGTTGCTGGAAACTGGCGATCTTGTTTCTCAGCTAAGTAGATATAGCCTTAGTGTAGAAATGCCCCATAAAAGCAGTCTTGTACTCCTCCCAATTCCTTTTGGATCCAGGAGGCAGCTGGATAAACCAATTGTGTGCTTTATCTGCCAAGGAGAACTCAAAGAGTTTGCATTTCAGTGCATCTTCATGTACTCTCTTTAACATGGTAGTGTTGCATATCGATTGGAATCTGGAGAGGTGTCAAATCGAGTTCTCGCTAGCCATTCCATGGAATTGATGCTGCTGAACCAAGTTGATGAGACCGGTCTCGATCTCGAAATCTCTTCTCTCCACTAGAGGTAGCTGCACTCCCTGTCCGGTTGCGAATTGGGCAGTGAGAGTGTCATAACATCCTAGGGTGAGTCTTGGAGCATTCATTCCAACTACCTCAAGGTGGATTGGGACCTGCACTCTGCTGGTTTCCATCCACAACAGGTGGTAAACTGAGTCCTCCTCGTGTTAGAGGATTCTGGATCATGGGCAGCTAATGGTTTTGTTCTTCGTTAGCCATATGGATCCTAAGTTGTCTTCCTTTCTTAGCTTGTCTTTATAAGCGTCCAAGCTCATTTTCCAAGGGAAGTAGACTGTTAGTTCATTTGCTCGTTGTATGTCTCACGCTCATACACCTAAAAGAAAAGAAAGGAAAAAATTTGTCAAATCAAATGTTCACGTGGTTCGATTGAACAAAATTCTGGAACAACAAGGTTCGATCGATCCAATGGTGGTTCGATCAAACTGAATTTGAGTGATGTAAGAGTTTGATCGATCCCAAAATGGTCCGATAAAACTGCAGAGAAAATTTAGACAAAAAACAAAAACATTTCCTAGACAAAAACTCAGTCCTAGACTCTAGGCTAGCACATCTAGTCCCCCGCAAATGAGCCAAAAACTTGATGTCACTCAGGTTTTACCCTAGAAAACTAATATTTGCAAGTGCATAGACAGTCACTATAGTACTTAGTGATCGAATCCACATGGATTAAAGACTAACACAAAGAGGAAATCAGACGTAGTGGTGGCTAAGACGTAAGCAAAGGTGAGTTGATTGTAACTAGAAATGGTGAAGCAATAAGAAATCAGTAAATCAAACAAGTTGTGAGACATTCATATCCCTGATTTGGTTCGAGAATCCCCACTATAGTACATTCGATTGATATAGAGACTAAAACCCTACTTATCAAAGACACATTATGAGACGTTCATACCAAGCTTGTGGAGCTTGTTTCAAACCATACAAGGCTTTCTTTAACTTGTAGATGTGATCCTCATTGTGAGGTTCTTGGAACCCACTAGGTTGTTCAACAAATACTTCTTGTAGAAATCCGTTAAAATGCACTATTGACAATCTTTTAGAAAGAATTGACTAACAACCTATTCATTTAGTTCATGAATTTTATCTACCCTTCTTGGGCTATAATTCTCCTATGATCTAGATTAGATTAGCTACTCCTATTATAACAGTAGATTCATGAATATATTGAGGATATTTGTTCTACTTTAGTTCCAAACCACCATATCAATCAACTTAGCATATTCCTAACTATAATCCATAAGATATAAGGTGATTACTCACTATCCATATCTAGAACACTTAGAGAGTTTCTAGACATGGTTGAGAGTTGGGTTAGGTTAAAAAAATGTTAAAGCAAATCAACAAGCAAAATACGAACAATCAAATCTAAACTATGAGAATTGCAAATAGATAATCACCAAAAAAATCTCTCACAAAGAGTTTGAGAAAATCAGATCTAAAACTAGAAAAATACAGAAAACTAAGTAAAAACATGATTTGGGTTTTAGGTAATGGCTACCTTAAATAATTAGCCATTTTACCATTCAAAAAACAAAAATTAGACTTGGTCTTTTTGTCTCCGCGCCGGTCAGGGGCTGACCGGTGTGGTTCCTCCGTGTCTTTCTGGTTTCTACACCGGTCAGCTACACAGATTTGTGCTGACCGGTATATAACTTATGTCGGTCTGTCGGGGGTCTATGTCGATCACCCTGCACCGGTCTGTGCTGAGCGGTGTATCACTCTTTGGTTCGGTTCGTGGGAAGAGCACTGGTCATTCTGACCGGTGTGCTTAATAGATGCGACTTCCAGTTTCGGGGCTTCGACGTTTTTGCTCCTGAAACGCTCCATTTTTTGCTCAATTTCTTACTTTAGCCTCCTCTGCACCTGAAATGACAAATAACATGCAAATGAATCCGGAGGACTCTAAAATGCATCCTAATCTAATGCAAAACGGATGAAAACCGAGTGCCTAAACTACCAAAATCGGTGCATATCAATGTATCCAACATCGAGCGGTGCTTTGGTTGGTGTCCTCGATACAGAGTGCCAAGGAGGCTCTCTGCAGAGAATCCATGGTGTGGGCACTGAAAAGTGTACCCCTTGAAGCATTTCCAATCTTCACAGAAAGATTCAGTCCCTTTTTGAACAAAACATGAAATTTTCAGCCTGAAATTTCCAACTTGAAACGAGCATTTCGCGTTGTAGATCAGAACTTTGATAAAAAGGCTATCTTGCAAGCATCCCAAGTGGTGATGGAATCATGGGGAAGCCTCTTCTCCCAAACGTGGGCTTTGCCTCCAAGTAAGAGCGGAAACAATCTGAGTTTTAAAGCATCGTTAGTAACTTGTTTGGCCGCACTGTGTTGCATAACATACCAAATCGATCCATGTGATCGAGCGGGTCCTCTGCAGGTAACCCGTGGAACTTACAATCCTCAACCATCTAGATGAGGTTGGGCTCTATCTCAAACGTTTTCCTGTTGATGGGAGGTGCTCTTATGCACCTCGATGTTCATAGACTTTGGGTTCATCAAAGTCTCCATTAATCTGGGCGGGTGGGTGTTGAATGTGGTCCACGCCTACTGTATTGTGCTCTAGCATCATCCTGAAGATTGATTTATTGTTCTGATTCCCTCTAAACCTTGTATGTTGTCTTTACACCTGAAAAGACAAAGACAAAGAAACTAGAGATATTAGTAAAAGTGAAAGAAAAAGTCTTAGTCCTAAACAAATGCAAAGTTGTAATGGTTAATCAAAACCCCGAATCGGCAACAACACAATTTTGGTAAGAGAATCTTTACCCCAACCACTCCTATTGACTAGAAAAGTAGAGTAAAAACTAGTTTGGTGTGATCATGATCATTCGCTTAATCTCCCTAATCTACCTAACCCATTCTCTTAGAGGAATGAATACTCACTAATCATGATGAAAACACCAGATCCTATGAAGGATATGTGTTTAATCATGATGCAAAACGAGGAAATTGAAGAGATAGAAGAACAAATTCCAAATAAAACTTATATTTCAAGCAAGAAATCCATCCATACTCAAGTAGTTCTACAAAGCTTAAGAACCAAAGTTAGACAAAAAGGAAAAATAAAAGTGAAACTTAGAGATAAGATAAAGCTTAGGAGAAAATTAGGTCTAAAACCCTTATATAGTTGTCAAGAAATGAAGTAAAATGAGTGTAGTTAACTCTGTTACGGTTGTTGATTTTTATCTCTAGTCTGGATTGGTCAACCCTGATCCATGCTGGTGACTGATCCTAGCAGGAGCAGAATGGCGGATATGTCATTATCAGACTCCATGAGAAAGCCCTTCTGAAGGTAGGGCGAACATGCAAGATAAAAGTGAAGAGAAAGAGTATACAGAAGAAACGGTCCAGAACAAGGATTTTGTTTGATTACAACGAATAAACACAAATCCCTTTAAAGACGAAGAGGAAGAGAGAGAAGATAAAGAGGGAGAGAAAAAAAAATTATAGACCAGAATAATCTTATCCGTTGGATTGATTACGATCAACGACATCAGAGAAAAAAGAAATTAAAGATGCTTTTCACGGCTGATTTATGTGTTAGCAAATTTTCTAATTCAACGACTGACCAGTGGAATAACCTTGTCTCATAACTCATTTAGGACATAAATAAAAACTAGATAACTCAGCCGGTATATATGAAATTTAAAACTATCGCGTTCGTTCCATGTTTTCTCGATTTAGTGCCGACCCGTTCTCTTACATCGGTAACGTAAAAAGACATACTTTACCAGGTG
>OVAO01003298.1:0-11432 GCA_900406285.1 Biscutella auriculata | reverse complement strand
CACCATCAAAACTACTTCCTCCGGAGTGTAAAAGAAACAAAAGAATCATATGCTATACTAATTGGAAAAGCATCACAACTCCTTTAACAATGTACTCTGTACCCTCTGATCTCAACTGCAAAACAAATACATTTCAAAAAAGCTCGGGGTGAGCAAGAGGGTATCCAGGTATTTTGTTACGAAGCAGCTCATTTTATGGATATTGGGAAGAAACTCACAAGTCCTTTCTCTCTTGCCGCCGCATGAGAGCCAGGAGAGAAAAAAATCTTCATATGCAACCTGAAGAAATAAACGAATTGACATGATGTTTGGGTGACCACGAAATCGAAAACTAGACAGTTGAAGAATTCCAAGTTTCATGACCATGAGGTCATCATGTTCAGTACAGAGAATATAACTGTACAAGAGATTGATTCATTCTCAGGAAAATGCTTACAGTCTCAGCTCTAATAAAGCTCTTCTCAAAGTCAGTATGCTCTAGCCTCTAATAAATTATTTAGGATTTCTTCCAATTTAATAATGAACTATATTTTTACCCCGCGAGATTATATTTTTATCTATTTATTTAATATTTATTATATTAAATTTATGTGATGATAATTTAAATAAGTGATAATCGTCTAAAGAAATATTTTGAATGTATTTTGAAAATCTAGATTTAATTTGGAATTATATATATATAAATAGATTTTTAAATAATTATTTAAAGCTTAAAAATCTAAAGAAATAATTTCGTAATAAAATTNAAGAAATAATTTTGTAATAAAATTTAAACTACTTTTTTAATAGTTGTTTTAAAAAATAGTTCGAGATTATGGTATTTATAGTAGTTGTCGGTAATAAAATATTTGATTTGGAATATTTTTATATATAAATAGTTTTTTTATAAATTTTATTTAGAACCTGAAAATATAAAGAGAATATTTGATAAAATATGATCGTTTTCTGATATATTTTTAAAAACTTTTTGATTTTATAATATTTATAATAGTTGTCGTGATAATCTAGTATTTTAATAAAATACTTGTTTTGGACCTACACCAATAATTCTTATGTCGATTTCCTTTTAACTGTTGAAAATGTACTTTTCAGTCTGAACATATTTACTTATTTATAGTATTCATTCATGTCTTATGATTACATAATTAGTCAATGTGAGACTTTTTCATAAATCACGTATTTTATGATAAAATAATTTTTCAATAAATTTTAAATTAAAAACATGAATATGATAACATAATGACATTAAATGTGATATGATTACACATTATATATTCTTTTTCAACTCAACTAATAACCTACTATTAACTATTCTAGTTATAGAAACATGTCGTTAATATACTAAGTAGTCTTGTTCAAGTAAAATTATATTTTATCCTTACCCATATCAAAATATTTATATATTTTATTTTATTTTATATCATATTTATTGAAAATTGAAATTAGATATAACTGATCTAATCAAAATTAAATATTTAAATATTTTTCTTTTCCTTTTTAAGATAAATATTTAATAATTATAATATAATTGTTTAGTCAAACAAACAAATTAGATAAAAATAAAATAAAATTTGTATAATTTGGATGTTGAATGAATCATGCTTCCTACTTATAATTCAACATTCAAAACATATTGACTTATTTATATAATTGATTCATCTTTGCATATTATTTTCTTCAGCAATGTGAGATTTTTTTAAAGATATTTTTATTAAATATTTTATATTTTTATTAAATATATTTTAATCCAATATAATATTTAAATATATTGATTTATATTCAATACTTGATCCAATCGAAATTAAATATTTAAATATTTAAATATTTAATTTAGAATCTAAGAAATATAAAAAGATAAATCTTTGATAAATGTTAAAATATTTTTTTGATAGTTATTTAAATAACCTATCTGGTTAAAAATATAAATCAAATATTGAGATCATTCGATTTTTATAATTCTTTTTAAAATTTGTATTAGTTTATAGTAGTCTTTATATAATAGTTGTCGATTTTACACTAATATCTGAAATAAATATTTGATTATGAATTATCTATATAAACATAAACTTAAATATTTTATTTAGGATATATGAAATATAAATAGATTAATCTTTGATAAATGTTAAATATTTTGTGATAATTATTTATGTATCTTGTTGAAAAGGGTAAATCAAATCTTGAAATAAATTGATTTTTTATAATTCTCTCTGAAAGTTCTTTTAGTTATTGTAGTTTTTATATAGTAGGTATCGATTATAATCTAGTATTTGAGTTAATTATTTTTTATTTATAATTATCTATATAAATAGAATTTTCAATATTTTATTTAGATTCTAGGAAATATAAATAGAGAAATCTTTGATATATGTTAAAATACTTTTTTTGCTAATGGTTCAAAATAAGTAACTTGTTGAAAAAGATAAATCAAATATTAATTTTTTTTTTAAATTCGTTTTAAATTAAAACTATTTAAAATTTTGTTTTAAAATATTTTCTTTTTGAGAAAATATTTAAATCTCATCTAAAATTTATATGTATATTTTCAGTTTTACCCTTAATGAAAATTACGTATATTTCCAGTTTTATCCTTAATAAATATTTTTATTTTGCTCTTTAGATTATTATTTTATAATGACATATCATGTTAATATTTTAATGATTTTAAGGTTATATTCTTAAAAGTGATTCTGAAATAATATTATAGAGATTTATTGACTTATATTTCTTATATAATATTTATGATTTCTTCCAATTAATAATGCATTTATTGATTTATATTACTTATATAATATTTATGATTTCTTCTAATTTCCGATGTGAGATTATATTCTCTAGTACAGTAATGGATATATCAACAAATCTTTTTGACAAGATTTTTTCTTCTTCTTCTTCTCTCGATCCTCTGTTTTCTTTTCTCTGTTTTTGACCTTAGTACGTTTGATCTCTCTATCATCGTACTCTTTCCGCTATGTCGGATGACACTAACAACTCCGCCGTCACTGCTCCTAAGCCACGACGCCGAATCGATCCCTATGATCTCTCCTCGGGGGATAACCCTGGTTCTGTGATCTCCCAACCACAATTGAGGGGTCCCAACTATGATGAGTGGGCTCTCAACATACGTTTAGCCTTGTGAGCCAGGAAGAAATTCGGCTTCGTCGATGGCTTTATCCCAACCCCTTCTGCTGACTCCGAAGATCTGGAGGATTGGTGGGCAAACAACGCCATGGTTGTCTCATGGATTAAACTTACTATTGCTCCGGATCTGAGTAGTTCTCTCTCTCACCATGAAATCGCGCATGATTTATGGATCCAGATTCAGAAGAGGTTCTCTGTGAAAAATGGCCAACGGGTTCAACGTTTGAAGATAGAGCTAGCTAACTGTCATCAACGGGGTCTTGCGGTTGAAGCCTACTACAGCAAACTCACGAGGCTCTGGACAAGTCTTGCTGATTTCCAGCGAGCTAAGACAGCAGCTGAGATTGCACAAGAACGTGAAGAAGATTGCATCAGCGGTTTGGTCCGGTAAAATCCTCTCTATTATCTCGCGATCCTCTCCCGTCTATTGATGATGCATATCAGGTGGTGACTCAAGATGAGGAATCAAAGCGAGGTGTGCGAATGCTTGATGATCGAATGGATGCTGTGAGTTTCGCCGTCCAAACACCGGCTCGTTCCTCTTCACGTTCGACTGAGCTTCGAGACCCTAATGCCATTTGCTGCTGACCACTGTTTCCGTAAGATCGGATACCCAGCATGGTGGGGTGATCGTCCCCGCGCGAAGAATTCTTCACCAGCACAAGGTCCGCCGCCGGTTCATGCAGGGTTGCTTCCTTCGCCCCAACCACGGCGTCTCTCGGAACCTGCCCGCTTGAACTAGATTTTGGTTGCTCCCTCTATCTCCGTTAATACTATGATGTCCCAAACAGATCGTATGAGCATCGGTGGCTTAAGCGACCACAAGTGGCAACAGTTAATGTCTCTTCTAAACGATCGGAACTCTAGTTCTATTGATCGTTTCTCTGGTACGTTATTTATTGAATCTTGGATAATCGATTCGGGAGCTTCTAATCATATGACTGGTTTATTGGATTTTCTAACTAATGTGCGTGATATGGCACCCATGTGTATCAAGTTACCCGATGGTCGTTATACCACTTCGGTTAAGCAGGGGACGATTTGTTTGGGGTCTCATTTGCAATTACAAAACGTGTTCTATGTTGATGGCTTGAAATGTCATCTTATGTCGGTTTCTCAGTTAACTCGGGATAGTAGTTGCATTTTTACTATCTCTGACAAATTTCGTGTTCTTCAAGACCGCATCACACTAATGCTGATTGGAGCGGGTGAGCACTTAAATGGTCTCTATTTTTTCAGAAGTTTTGCAAGTGTGGCAGCCACTCAATCAGTTAGTCGTCCGTCTCTGGAAGTATGGCATCGTCGTATGGGTCACCCTGGTTCCAAAGCTCTTGAAATGATCTCGTCCTTATCTGATTCTGTTTCTTCTACTAGTTTTGATTTTCGGACTTGCAATATTTGTATTCGGGCAAAGCAAACACGTGATTCTTTTCCATTGAGCTCAAATAAAACCTCTGCTGTTTTTGATTTAATTCATGTTGATTTATGGGGCCCATATCGAACCACATCAATCTGTGGGAACCGGTTCTTACTCACTATTGTGGACGATTTCTCACGAGCCTTATGGATTTATTTGCTTCCAAATAAGACGGAAACAGCTTTTAAACTCAAGAATTTTGTGGCTCTGATTGATCGTCAGTTTAACAAGAAAATCCAAGCAATTCGGAGTGACAATGGCACCGAATTCACGTGCTTACAGGAATATTTCCAGTCACATGGTATTGTCCATGAAAACTCTTGTGTCGGGACTCCACAGCAGAACGGCAGAGTGAAACGTAAACATCGTCACATTTTAAATGTGGCTCACGCCCTTCGTTTTCAGTCCCATTTGCCTACGACATTTTGGGGTATGTGTGTTCTTATGGCTGGGTACTTGATTAATCGGACCCCTACGACTCTTGCGCGGTAAAACACCGTTCGAAATGCTCTATTACAAGCCGCCTTCTATGGATAATCTGAGAGTATTCGGTTGTCTCTGTTATGTTCATAACCAGCGCCATGGTGGCGATAAGTTCGCCTCTCGCAGCACTCGATCAATGTTTGTTGGTTATCCCTACGGGAAAAAAGGTTAGCAGGTGTATGATTTGGAAACCGGTATTATCTCCACTTCACGTGATGTGATCTTTTCCGAGAACGAGTTCCCATTTCGCACTATGGCGGGTTCGTCTTCTGTTCCTTCTCTAGAGCCGATTGCGGGAATAGACTCTCGATTTAATGATACCGATGATGATGAACCTGATTTCATCCCGTCCCTCCCTCCTGTACCATCGGTTGTGTCTCCCATACCGGAGCCGGTGACAGAGGTTCAATCCCCTTCGGATCCTAACACCCCGAAGGCATCTGCTATACCTCTATCACCTCCAGTTGCTCCCGTTGCTGTTCCTGTAGCTCCGTCTCTGGACCTTACTCGTGATATTCAGGTCGCGCCTCCTCTACTGGACCCTCCGGGTATCTCTCTTGGTAGAGGTCGTCGGACCAAGACTCCATCGACCCGTCTTCACGATTTTGTCACTAACACGACACACCAAATCTCTGATCCTGCGCTTACTTCTCACTCACGGTACCCCATCTCAAACTATATTGACTACTCTCGTTTTTCAGGATCTCATCAACTCTTCTTAGCTGCCATTACTGAAGGGATAGTTCCTTCTTCGTTTGAGGTAGCTTCGAAAGATGAGAACTGGCAGGAGGCTATCCGAAATGAAATCGAAGCTCTCGAGGAAAATCAAACTTGGACAGTGGAGCTTTTACCGGCAGGTAAGAAGGCTTTGGGTTGTAAATGGGTCTTTACGCTGAAATATAACTCTGATGGGACTCTTGAACGACATAAAGCCAGACTTGTTGTTCTCGGGAATCATCAAACAGAGGGTCTCGATTACACTGACACGTTCGCACCGGTGTGCAAAATGGTTACCGTTCGATCCTTTCTGCAGTGTCACGCGATTGGGAAGCTCATCAAATGGACGTCCATAACGCTTTTCTTCATGGTGATCTCACCGAGGAAGTTTTCATTCGTTTTCCTCCTGGTTTTCTTTCGGATGATACTTCTCAAGTCTGTCGGTTGCATAAATCCTTATATGGATTAAAACAGGCTCCTCGGTGTTGGTTTGCGAAGTTAGCGGCAACTTTGAAAGAATATGGTTTTCTCCAGTCATTATCCGATTACTCTCTCTTCACTTACTTCTCGGGGTCCGATCGCCTACATGTTTTAGTGTATGTTGATGATCTTATCATCTCCGAAAGTTCTCTTTCTCTAATTCAGACTTTCAAAACATACCTCAGCACCTGTTTTCATATGAAAGATCTTGGGGTTCTTAAGTATTTTTTGGGAATCGAGGTCGCACGAAGCCCTTCAGGAATGTATCTTTGTCAGCGCAAATACATCCTTGACATTATCTCCGAGACTGGTTTACTGGGCGCTCGACCTGTGTCTCATCCGATCGAACAGAACCATACTTTGGCTGCGTCTACAGCCCCTTTGATTTCTGACCCCACTCGATACCGCAGATTAATTGGTCGTCTGATTTACTTAGCGGTCACGCGACCTGAGCTCTCCTATGCGATTCATGTTCTCTCTCAGTTCATGCAATCGCCCACGCATGATCATTGGGGTGCTGCTACGCGCGTGGTCCGTTATCTCAAGCTAAATCCGGGACAGGGCATTCTCCTTCGAGCTCACACCGATCTCCGCCTTACTGCATGGTGCGATGCCGATTGGGTCGCCTGCCCCATTTCTCGTAGATCCTTGACTGGATGGTTCATCCAACTGGTCGGCTCCCCTATCTCGTGGAAAACACACAAATAGCGTGTTGTCTCTCTATCATCCGCAGAGTCGGAGTATCGGTCTATGGCCGACACCGTCAGTGAGCTTTTATGGCTTAGAGAGCTTCTTACTACTTTCGGGGTCGATTGTTCACCTCCGGTTGAGCTGCACTGCGACAGCATGTCTGCTATACACCTCAGCGCTAATCCCGTTTTCCACGAACGTACTAAGCATGTGGAGAAAGATTGTCATTTTATACGCGACGAAATCCTCCGCGGGGTTGTTAAGCCCTCTTATGTTCCTACCACGTCTCAACTTGCCGACATTTTCACCAAAGCTCTCGGTCGTAAGGAGTTCGATACATTCAAGATCAAGCTGGGTATTTGGGACCTTCATACTCTACCTTGAGTGGGGGTATTAGGCGAGGTTATCTCCATCGTATATACACTTACCTTGTTTGTTAAGATACGGTCTCCTAGGTTTATTTTGATGCCTCTTTTATATATATGTAACATGGGATTACGGAATGAATAAGAAAACCTTTTACATAAGCTTGACAAAATTACTTCACATTGCCAGGAAATAATGCAAGTATTGTCCATGCTCTTGTTTCCGAGGATGAAACATTTTAGAGGGTATATTTCTTGAGTACTACTTTTGTGTTAGTATGTCTTCTTCACCTTTTCACCAGACCAAGACTTTTCGAAGTTGTGAAGAACATTTGAGTTGAAAAAGCCATGAAAACGTCTAAGTATAAGATATGAATGGACAATTATATTGACCTGTGCTGAAACAACTTGGCTACCTCCATAAGATGAGACGTATCCTATATGTTAACCACTTATTTATCTCATCTAATTCTGAAACAATTAAATTCAAGACTCGTACAATCTTCTAAGATGAAATGTCAACTTGTGACATAATGCTATATCAAGATGCCTGAGAGAAAACTTCAGTTGACGCATAAGTTTGACCTTGATCCTCTTCTCGAAAACAACTCTATTTTCCACGAACAAATCCATTCGTTATACGTCAGTTGAAAATATAAATCTATCCGAAATTTCCAATGGATAGTACCAGTCACAAAATCCATTGGAATTTTTAAAAAATTTCCAACAAAATATTTTATTATAAATAAAATTAATTACAATCCGTAGAAAATTTTCTAGGGATTTAAGACCGACACAAAAAGAAAAAGAAAATCACAATTAATTTGAAATTTTAGTATTAATTATAATTACACTTAAATATAATTCAAAATAATTACATTCTAATTAAATCTAATTGAATCTCAACAATATAAATCTATTATATTAAAGTAAAGTTTATCTATTTTAAAAAATTATAATCAAATCTTTTATTAATGATTAGGTAAATAAATTAGATATATAACTTAACAAATTAAATCTAACATTAAAAACTAATAATATTATTATATTGACAACTGTTGAGTTTAAAAATATTCAATAGCAAATACGTTTTTTCTCTAATCTAATAAAATTAAATAACACATCTTAAATTTCAGCAAGTATTTTTTCTTTTTAAAATAAACTTGCTGTCCAGGGGTCCGAGCCCGCTATCCCATTAGACGATATTCTTCGGATGGTGGGCCGTGAGAATTTGAAGATTCTCAATCTGGCTCCGGTCTCGAACACACTTTGGTAACTATTCTGATTTTACAATTATTTTAATGATTTTAGAAATTTTAAATTGTTAGAAATTTTAGAGATTTAAGAAATTTTAGAAATTTTTTGAAATTTTAGAATGATTTTAGAAATTTGAGAATGATTTTAGAATATTTAATAAATTTTAGAATGATTTAAGAAATTTTAGAATGATTTTAGAAATTTTATAATTATTTTAGAAATTTTATAATGATTTTGGAAATAATTTTTGAATTTTTATTAATATTTTGAAATTTTACAATAATTTTAGAATATTTAGAATGAATTTAGAATATTTAGAACGCTTTTTGGTAATATTTTTTATATTTTAAATTTTTTGTAAGGTTCGATCTTGATGAAGGCGTACTAGTTCGTGCGATCTCAAATGTCTTAAAGGACAAATTCAACGGTCCATATTATAGATGGACTGTGGTCCGAGACATGTCTAGAACCGATACTTCTATCAGTTCGCGGTATGTAGTAATCAAAATATTTTTACGGGTTTCTAACATCATTTTTTAGAATTGTAGCAACGCCATGCTTGGGATCCGATTTATACAGGATTAATGCGTCAGGAGTTTGACAGAATTTGCATCCGTCTGATGAAAGACAATGTCTCCCGGGCAAAGCGAAAGGGAAAACATCTGAGGTGGATTGGGAGGACTTATAAAAGGAGATGTGCGAGCACTGGGACACCGATGAAGTTTGAGAGAGGAGTAGCAATGCTTATAACTCTCCGAATTCTGACTGTAACAGCCTTGGTCCCCACAAGCATTTGGCAGGCCATAAATCTTATTTGCGCGTTCAACAAGATTTGGTAAGTATTGTAATTATTATTTTTCAATAAAAAATTATAACTTCTAATCTAATTTTATTATTTTCAATGTAGACGCAAAAATTAGGAAAACCAGCCAATCTTTCTGATGTGTTCCACAAGATGTATACAAGGTCATATGGGACGTTCGTCGATCTGAAGACGAGGAAGGTATGCGAGAACTTCCATAAGAACTTCTGAGAGAAGTTGAGTCAGCTGGATCCTGATCAAGCGTCGGATGGCACCTCCCAACCTGTAGACCTCACCCAGAGCAAATGAATGAATTATGTATTCAAGTATTATCAAAACTTAATCTTTTACATTTAATCTTATAATTTATTTTTAACCTAATATCATTTTTGTAGTCTATTATTGTTGATGAAAGAGGTCGTCTTTACGGGGTAGGTAGCCTTCAGAGGATTTTGGGCAAAGGCAACCCTAGCCACATCAGGGTTATTTTGGTTCTACCGACTTTCATACAATCCAAAATGAGCTTCGAGCGACTCAACAAAGGATTGCAGACCAAGAAGCACGAATGCAGATTGAGAAGCACATGTTACCGATGAGAAAGCTCGTCTAGATGAGGTTGTATGATGCAGAAGAATCAAGCGATGCAGAACTAGTTGGCCGATGTGATGGCATACTTGAAGACTCTTAATCCGAACATGCCTCCGACCTTGTTGACTCCAATAGTGGTCGATCCTCCGGACCAGTTCTCCTCAGGATTAGGGACGTATCATACCCCTCCCGAGGCCGAACATTAGATTAGTTTTTTTTTCTTTTTAAAAAAAACTTAAAACATTTATTTTTTATTAAATATTAGTTTTTTAATTTGAATTTTTTAATTATATTATAATTAATAAAAATATTATAATTTTTAATAATAAAATATGGTGGAGTCGCTCAAAAGTGGCAAATAAAGCGACTAGGAGAACTCGTAACGTAGTCGCTCAATATAGTGATTCTGACGTAGTTGCTCATTTTAGCGACTACGTCTGCTCAATTTAACGACTCTGACGTAGTCGCTCATAATTAGCGACTCCAACGTAGTCGCTCATACTTAGCGACTAACGGTAGCAAATCGTTCAAGGAGTCGTAATTATTTGAGACTTCGTTGAAGTCGCTCATTTTAACGACCAATAGAGCGGCTACACGTGATTCATAAATATGTGTGACTTCATTGGTGAGTCGCACATTCGTTGCAGAATTAAGAAACTATGTTACTACTACACTAAATGTGTGACTTCCGGTACAGTCGTTGTATGTAGTCACAAAAGAGCAACTAAACAACGTCTAATCTATTTAGCGATGCGAAGTGTGCGACTACTCTTCAGAGTCGCTCTTTAGTCGCACTTGCACTTTTAGCGACTAAACATCGATTCTTTTTATAGTCGCTTATCACCTGTTTTCTTGTAGTGGAAAAAGCAACAAACTATTTTGTGGCTAAATTAATCAAAATAACCATGAATTTATCAGAAAAAAACCACAAAATATTTCTATAAATATTTAAAACCATGTACCTTAAACCTTAAACTCTAAACTCTAAACTAATA
Organism: Biscutella auriculata; assembly: GCA_900406285.1. Taxonomy (NCBI): domain Eukaryota; kingdom Viridiplantae; phylum Streptophyta; class Magnoliopsida; order Brassicales; family Brassicaceae; genus Biscutella; species Biscutella auriculata. The sequence goes on along the minus strand of OVAO01003298.1, from coordinate 500 downwards.
ACTCTAAATCATATATTCTAAATCCTAAAACTCGAACTCTTAACTAAAAACTCAAAACTCTAAATCATATATTCTTAAGCGTAAACTCTAAAACTCTAACATTTTTCTCTAACTGTTAACCCTAAACTCATGATATGTTGTGAATTTGACCGGTTTTTAGTCTCGTTTTCATTCGTTTTCTCTCGGTTATAGGTTGCATTTAGAGTCTTTTTAGGTCATATTGCATTGCATTTGCATTCATTAGGTGTGGAGCAACCGAAGGAAGAAACTCAGATCAAACGAAGAGGAACTTGCAAAATCAAAGAACACCGCACCGGACCAGACGAAGTGTCCCGGCCAAGGTCCCGGGCCGGGACGTCTCCCAGCCAAAGAGTCCCGGACAAGAGTCCCGGGTTGAATGCTCTGCCTAACCCGGGACGACCTCTCGAGCTCGATACAGTACAAACCATCCCGGGATCAGTCCCGGGCAAATCAACCCGGGACACATGCCGCTGCTCAAC
>OVAO01003296.1:0-11434 GCA_900406285.1 Biscutella auriculata | reverse complement strand
GCTGCCCCACTACTTTTCTTAATTACGATTTAGATAAGGATTCAATTAGAAGTTCTTCCTTTTTATATGTGAGTTGGCTGAAAAACGATAAAAAGAACGAAGAATTCAAAGAATGGTTCAAAAAAAAGAAATGGCATAAATAAAGTCGTATATATATATATTATGGATTTAAAAAATTCTTATGGATAGGAACTAATATCAAACTAATTCTTATGATTCAATAATATTATTATATTATTGCAATTAAACTGAAAGTTTTTGGTTTTTTACTGGATAATTCTCATTAAGTCCTAATTCATTTCATGATTGTATCATTAACTATTTCTTTATTTTGGTGTGAGGAATTTATCATGGGTGCCTATGTATCTCACATACAGTTCCGAAACGGAGAATTCGTAAAAGCGAATGACGACCGTAACGGTTGTAAGCTCAATCTTAAGGAAATTTTGCGGAAGCCTTACAAAATTATTATGAAGCTATGAGACTAGAAATTGACCCCTATGATCGAAGTTATATACTCTCTAATAAAGGCCTTATCCACACAAGTAATGGAGAACATACCAAAGCTTTAAAATATTATTTTCGGGCATTATAACGAAACCCCTTTTTACCTCAAGTTTTTAATAATATGGTTGTGATCTGTCATTACGTGTGACTATCTCCTCTATAGAAAAAAGAACGAACAACTAGTCAATGAAATATTAGAAACACAAAAAGGGCTTTCTACAAAAGCATCATCTAAAACATTTNTCTAAAACGATTTTTTATCAGCTGTAGCAAATAAATAAACTTCATAGATCGAAATATGAAGTGAAGACTAGATATGCCTAAATACTTTCCTTTTCTATGGATACGAAAATATTGAATTGATAGAGGAAGCACCGTAAAGATCAATTGGAAAGGTTTTGGACCGATACAACAAGAGCTGTTTATTTATATCATAATATGAGATAAATCTTAGGAATCTACTTATGTAATAGAGTGGTTCCCCTAAGGTATTGAGCAACGGTGTAGCTTCAGATCCTAAAGACCGTTAAGTCTTTTTCTTTTTTATGAAGTATGAAAAAAGTCTTTTTAAAAGATTCTATATAAATTTTTATACGAAATCGGGATAGTTACCCTTCATAAAATTATAATATGTAATAACAGTGGACATGCCTTTTTTTTTGAAGGTAGGAGAAAATATCAAACTTATTATATTAATTAATATATTAATGAAATCAAAATGAAAATTTTAAACTCATACAATTACTCTCTTTTGTTTAATCCAAGAAAAACTGAATATCTATAAGAAATCTCGTTGAATTAGACATTCAATTAGATATAAAGTTAAAGTAGGTTAAAGTTAAAAAACTGGTACACCAAAACAAAAGAGGTGGTTGTCGAGCCGTATGAGGTAGGAAACTCTCAAGTACGTTTCTCTGGGAGGGAATTGACCCGCCTATTCCGACCATGGAGAACAGGCCATTCAACAAGGAGATTCTGAAATGGAAGAGGCTTGGTTCGCTCAAGTCGTTGAGTATTGGAAACAGGTTATAACGCTTACTCCTGGTAATTATAGTGAAGCACAAAATTGGTTGACGATCACAAGGCATTTCGAATAAGAACTTTACCTTTGTTTCTTTTTTTTTTTTATTCTATATATATCTTTATTTGTTTTTACAAATTAATGGTTTTTTAGTTTCTTGGCCCTCTCGGTCAAATAAAACAGATCCTTTTTTCTATCAGAAGAACCAATCAAAGAAAAAAATTTCATTATATCCTTTTCTCAAATCGTTCTATTTCATCTGGTATTCTCTAGGGGTAAGTAGTACATGAATATGAGAATATCTATCTATATATCTAGTTTTTTCCATTTTTTTCTTTTCGACTATTAAAACCAATAAAAGAGAGTTGAAAATGACTAAATATCAATACTATAATGTTTCTTAGTAATAACTAATAAGCGTTTATTGAAATAGAATAATATCCTCTATTTAAAACATAAAAACTTGGCTATATTTTGGAACTTACAATTCAAATATGAATACACTAGATTAGGTTATAAAAAAATCTTTGTGTGCCAATGTAAAGGGGCGAAAACTTTTTTTAATAAAAAGGGTCTGTTGAGCACCTTACGGATATGTCATAATAGATTTGAACACTTGCCCCAGATCGACTTCCAGATCACGATTGCTCTAGTGAATAACTAAAGAAAATAGATGAATAGATGGCAAATAGAAGAGAAAGAGGAGGACTCAATGATTATTCGTTCGCCGGAACCAAAAGTCAAAATTTTGGTAGATAGGGATCCCATAAAAACTTATTTCAAGGAATGCGCTAAACCCGATCATTTATGAAGAACAATAGTTAAGGGACCTGATACCACTTGGATCATCTGGAACCTACATGCTGATGCTCACGATTTTGATAGTCATACCAGTGATTTGGAGGAAATCTCTCGAAAAGTATTTAGTGCCCATTTCGGTCAACTCTCTATCATCTTTCTTTGGCTGAGTGGCATGTATTTCCACGGTGCTCGTTTTTCCAATTATGAAGCATGGCTGAGCGATCCTACTCACATTGGACCTAAAGCTCATGTAGTTTGGCCAATAGTGGGCCAAGAAATCCTGAAAGGATATGTTGGTGGAGGCTTTCAAGGAATACAAATAACCTCTGGCTTTTTTCAGATTTGGCGAGCATCTGGAATAACTAGTGAATTACAACTTTATTGTACCGTAATTGGTGCATTGGTCTTTGCAGTCTTAATGCTTTTTGCTGGTTGGTTCCATTATCACAAAGCAGCTCGAAAATTGGCTTGGTTCCAAGATGTAGAATTTATGTTGAATCATCATTTAGTAGGGCTACTAGGACTTGAGTCCCTTTCTTGGGTATGACATCAAGTACATGTATCTTTACCGATTAACCGATTTCTAAATGTTAGAGTAGATCCTAAAGAAATACCACTTCCTCATGAATTTATCTTGAATCGGGATCTTTTGGCTCAACTTTATCCAAGTTTTGCTGAAGGAGCAACCCCCTTTTTTACCTTGAATTGGTCAAAATACTCGGAATTTCTTACTTTTCGTGGCGGATTAGATCCAGTAACTGGGGGTCTATGGTTAACCGATATAGCACATCATCATTTAGCTATCGCAATTCTTTTCCTAATAGCGGGTCATATGTATCAGACCAACTAGGGTATCAGTCATGGTCTAAAAGATATTTTAGAGGCTCATAAAGGTCCTTTTACAGGCCAAGGCCATAAAGGTCTATATGAAATTCTAACAACATCATGGCATGCTCAATTATCTCTTAACCTAGCTATGTTAGGCTCTTTAACCATTATTGTAGCTCACCATATGTATTCCATGCCCCCTTATCCATATCTAGCTACTGACTATGCTACACAACTTTCATTGTTCACACATCACATGTGGATTGGTGGATTTCTCATAGTTGGTGTTGCTGCGCATGCACCATTTTTGTGGTAATAGACTATGATTCCAACCAATCGATACAATGATTTATTAGATCGTGTTCTGAGGCATCATGATGCAATCATATCACATCTCAATTGGGTATGTATATTTCTAGGCTTCCACAACTTTGGTTTGGATATTCTAATGATACCATGAGTGCTTCAGGGCGGCCACAAGATATGTTTTCAGATACTGCTATACAATTACAACCAGTCTCTGCTCAATGGATACAAAATATCCATGCTTTAGTACCTGATGTAACAGCCCCTGGTGAAAATGCGAGCACCAATTTGGATTGGGGGGGGCGGTGAGTTAGTAGCAGTGGGTAGCAAAGTAGCTTTGTTACCTATTCCATTAGGAACGGCTGATTTTTTGGTACATCATATTCATGCATTTACAATTCATGTGACGGTATTGATACTGTTGAAAGGTGTTCTATTTGCTCGTAGCTCGCGTTTAATACCAGATAAAACAAATCTTGGTTTTCGTTTCCCTTGTGATGGGCCTGGAAGAGGAGGAACATGCCAATTATTTGCTTAGGATCATGTCTTCTTAGGACTATTCTGGATGTATAATTCTATTTCGGTAGTAATATTCCATTTCAGTTGGAAAATGCAGTCAGATGTTTGGGGTAGTATAAGTGATCAAGGGGTGGTAACTCATATTACTGGAGGAAACTTTGCACAGAGCACCATTACTATTAATGGGTGGCTCCGTGATTTCTTATGGGCACAAGCATCTCAGGTAATGCAGTCTTATGATTCTCCGTTATCTGTATATGGTCTTTTTTCCTAGGTGCTCATTTTGTATGGGCTTTCAGTTTAATGTTTCTATTCAGCGGGCGTTGCTATTGGCAATAACTTATTGAATCCATTGTTTAGGCTCATACTAAATTAAAAGTTGCTCCTGCTACTCAGCCTAGAGCCTTGAGCATTGTACAAGGACGTGCTGTAGGAGTAACCCATTACCTTCTGGGTGGAATTGCCACAACATGGGCGTTCTTCTTAGCAAGAATTATTGCAGTAGGATAATGGCTAGGAGGATTTGAAAGGCATTATGGCATTAAGATTTCCAAGGTTTAGCCAAGGCTTAGCTCAGGACCCCACAACTCGCCGTATTTGGTTTGGTATTGATACCGCACATGACTTTGAGAGTCATGATGATATTACTAAATAACGTCTTTATCGAAATATTTTTGCTTCTCATTTCGGGCAATTTGCAATTATTTGTGTACGGACTTCCGGAAATTTGTTTCATGTAGCTTGGCAAGGAAATTTTGAGACATGGATACAAGACCCTTTAAATGTAAGACCGATTGCTCATGCTATTTGGGATATTTATTTTGGTCAACCGGCTGTGGAAGCCTTTACTCGAGGAGGTGCTCTTGGCCCGGTGAATCTAGCTTATTATGGTGTTTATCAGTGGTGGTGTACAATCAGTTTACGTACTAATGAAGATCTTTATACTAGAGCTCTTTTTCTATTATTTCTTTTTGCCATATCCTTAATAGGGGGTTGGTTACACCTACAACCAAGATGGAAACCAAGAGTTTCGTGGTTCAAAAATGTTGAATCTCGTCTGAATCATCATTTGTTAGGACTATTCGGGGTAAGCTCCTTGGCTTGGACATGTCATTTAGTCCATGTCACTATTCCTGCATCCAGAGGGGAATATGTTTGATGAAATAATTTCTTAAATGTACTACCACATCCCCAAGGGTTATGCCCACTTTTTACAGGTCAATGGAATCTTCATGCTTAAAACCCCGATTCAAGTAGTCATTTATTTGGTACCTCCCAAGGACCAGGAACTGGCATTCTAACCCTTCTTGGGGGATTCCACCACAAACGCAAAGTTTATGGCTAAGCTNAAACGCAAAGTTTATGGCTAACCGATATGGCACATCATCATTTAGCTATCGCAGTTCTTTTCCTCATTGCGGGTCATATGTATAGAACTAACTTTGGAATCGGACAAAATATAAAAGATCTTTTAGAAGCACATATTCCTCCGTGAGGACAGTTGGGGCAGGGGCAAAAGGTTCTTTATGACACAATCAATAATNATTTTCAATTAGGCCTTGCTCTAGCCTCCTTAGGGGTTATTACTTCCTTGGTAGCTCAACACATGTACTCTTTACCTGCTTATGCGTTCATAGCGCAAGATTTTAAGACTCAAGTTGCATTATATACCCATTACCAATACATTGCAGGATTCATCATGACATGAGCTTTTGAGGATAACGTATTCCATGATTCATCATGGAGCTATATTTTTTTATTAGAGATTACAATCCCGAACATAATGAGGATAACGTATTGGCAAGAATGTTAGACCATAAAGAAGTTATCATATCCCATTTAAGTTGGGCCAACCTCTTTCTCGGGTTCCATACTTTGGGACTTTATGTTCATAATGACGTCATGCTTGCTTTTGGTACTCCCAAAAAACAAATCTTGATCGAACCCATATTTGCCCAATGGATACAATCTGCTATGGAAAAACTTCATATGGATTTGATGTACTTTTATCTTCGACAAATGGCCCTACATTTAATGCGGATCGAAGCATATGGTTGCCTGGCTANCATATGGTTGCCCGGCTGGTTAAATGCTATTAATGAGAATAGTAATTCATTATTCTTAACAATAGGTCTTGGAGATTTCTTGGTTCATCGTGCTATTGCTTTAGGTTTACATACAACTACATCGATCTTAGTAAAAGGTGCTTTAGATGCACGTGGTTCCAAGTTAATGCCAAATAAAAAGGATTTCGAGTATAGTTTTCCTTGTGATTGTCCCTGACGAGGTGGTACTTGTGATATTTTGGCTTGGGACGCATTTTATTTGGCAGTTTTCTGGATGTTAAATACTATTGGTTGGGTTACTTTTTATTGGCATTGGAAACACATCACATTATAGAAGGGTAATGTTTTACAGTTTAATGAATCTTCCACTTATTTGATGGGCTGGTTAAGAGATTATCTATGGTTAAAATCTTCACAACTTAGCAATAGATATAACCCGTTTGGTATGAATAGTTTATCAGTCTGGGCATGGATGTTCTTATTTGGGCATCTTGTTTGGGCTACTGGATTTATGTTCTTAATTTCCTGGCGTGGTTATTGGCAGGAATTGATTGAAACTTTAGCATGGGCTCATGAACGCACACCTTTGGCAAATTTGATATGATGGAAAGATAAACCAATAGCTCTTTCTGTAGGTTATATATTCACTTATGCGGCTTTTTTGATTGCCTCCACATCAGGCAAATTCGTTAAATGATTTATGTATTCTATCCGCAATAATAGATTTTTTTAATAAAAAAACTACGTATGCACTCTTATATTTATTTCTACATCTAGGATCCGATTTGTATCATTATCATTGATAATAAGAGGAACTCAAGCATTATGGCAAATAAAAGTTTGTTTTATCGGGAGAAGAAGAGGCAAAAATTGGAACAAAAATATCATTTAATTCGTCGATCCTCAAAAAAGGAAGTAAGTCAGATTCCGTCGCTAAGTGAGAAATAGAAAATGCATGGAAAATTACAATCTCACCGCGTAATAGTGTAGCTACAAATCTTCATCGACGTTGCTTTTTGACCGGAAGACCGAGAGCTAACTATCGGGCTTTGGACTATCTGGACACATTCTTCGGGAAATGGTTCATGCATGTTTGTTGTCAGGGCCAACAAGATCAAGATGGTAAGGATTTAAGTATCTCTTAATTTTGCTGTTTTTTCTATGATCATTGATGCCCTTTACCATTCTGTTAAAATAGGCTATTCTATTTGTACATATATGGAGTAGGAGCGCATTCAAATCTTCTATGTTTATTAGAGTTTAATCTAAGTCCTTTTGTTTCATCGTGGGGCAGAGCAGTTTGGTAGCTCGCAAGGCTCATAACCTTGAGGACACAGGTTCAAATCTTGTCTCCGCAACATTTTTTTTCAACAAATATAAGTTTGATTAGTCATTAATCAATATTTGTCTTTTGGGATGCGAGGAAAAAATTACTATATTTCCAGTTCAACTATACCGAATCTTTTATCATTTTGAATCCATTTATATTTGGGCGGATAACGGGAATCGAACCCACGTCTTCTCCTTGGCAAGGAGAAATTTTACCATTCGATTATATCCGCATTTTGTTGCTTGCTTGATAAGAANAACAATTACAATTCTCTTAATATATATATATATATATATATATTAATAATAATATAATTATTCTATTATATATATTATATTGAATTCCCATACAATAATAGATTATTCACTATTTCCATAAACTATTATATTTTATGTTGATATCAGATATCGAATTTTTATTAGTTTTTTACTTAGTTATTGATTACTATTTCATNTTATTTTATTTTTTATTTGCATTTTATGGACTTATATTGAATTTGAATGGGTAATTCATGGAATGAGAGGGGTCATCTCATTTTTGGATCTGCAACGAACAAATTCAAGAAATGAGAGAATGAAGGATACACGCCAAGAAGACTAATCCAATCAATAAAGATGTACCAATAATACAACATTTTGTTACTCGACCAACCATTTGGAGACGAAAATACAACGGGTACACTAATCAATATTACGGATGAAGTAATAATTAATGCAAAAACAACCAATTGGAAAACAATAATCAGGTCACCATTTAATCCTCTTATCCACTAAAAGTTTTTAATAAATAAAGGGATTTTATCATGAAACCAGTTATTCGAGATCACTTATTTCCAACTTCGTTTTACCACTTTTATTATATTCTAAAACGAAGTCAAAGATTCTTTTTGACTTCCAAATGGGTATACTGGATCGTGTATCTCATTTACTTATATAGACAGATTGATAGACCTATAAAGAAAGTCACACCCTATTTAACTCATAGGGCTATGTTCTATTTGGCGAAAGAAAAATAGAAATTATCTTTCGGAGAGATGGTCGAGTGGTTGATGGCTCCGGTCTTGAAAACCGGTATAGTACATAAAAATAACTATCGAGGAATTAAATCCCTCTCTCTCCTTTTGTTGGATGAATACATTTTTTCTTTATTGGCTTTTTTACTTCTTGCCATCATTAATAAAGGAGAATGACTCGGCTGGATAGTATCCAGCCGAGCCAGAAAAAATTATATTGAACTGAAAAAACAAAGAAGACTTTTTAATATGAACCGGTTTTTACTTTCCTATTTTAACTACTACTTTAGTTAAGAGGAGTTCCTTTTTCAAATCCTGATGTCGCTGCCCGAGCCCTTCCCGCGTTCCATAAATGACCCACAAATAGGAAGAATCCTATAAAAAATGAGAGGTGGATAACCAACTTATAGGAGAGACATAATTGACTGCATTAATCTCAGTAGCTATGCCTCCTACATAATTTAAGGAACCTAAGGGAGTATGAGTCATATATTCTGCAGAACGTTGTTCTTGCCAAGGGTGTATGTCTTTTTCAACCTACTCAAGTCCAACCCTTTAGGACCCCTTAAAGGTTCCAACCAGGAAGCACGCAAATCCCAAAAACGCATTGTTTCTCTTCCGAAAATTACTTCTCTACTCGGAGAACGCATTAAGTATTTACCTAAACTTGTAGGTGATACACGGGTGACTATCAAGGAGAATGAGACCGAACATAACAAAGCTTCTCTTCAAGTACCAACTAGTCCTATCACTCGTGCCCGAGCCCAAAGATTAGCTGGTGCCATCATGAAGACCGTTGAGGGTTTGGAGACTCATTACCATCACTTGAAGAAGGAGGAAGAACCGATCTTGTGCAACCTCCTTATGACCTCTTCAAGTGATTAAGTCGGATCTTGAGGTCTTAGGGGTAGTTTTCCTTCGGTGAGGTTTTCCCCAAGTGGTTTACTCACAAAGTTTTAATGAGGCCCATTGCACTAGCCCTCACATAAGACCGCATCAAGACTTGATCCACACGTTTAAGACCGTTGGAGAAGAGAATTGATCTTATCTTTAAATTTGTGCTTTTTGCTTTAATCTTATCTTCATCAATGCTCCGCGTTTTTCCCCTTCTGTTCAGCGCTTCCCCTTGTGCGAGAGTATTTAAACTCTCTTTGTAAGAACTTTCTCCGTTAGCTAACATTTTGAAATTAAAACAGAGAGAGTTTTCTTGTTAGTTCATGCTTAAGTGTGTCATATCTCTTGTGATCTAAGTGTGTCATATCTCTTATGATCTAAGTGTGTAATATCTTAGATCTCTAAGGGTTGGTGGTCCTCTTCATTTCCCTTCGTTTTCCCACCTTGTTGCATCCATCGTTTCGGTTTCGTCTCCCGCCGTGCAAGTTCTCCACCTCACCATCACTCTCCCTCCTCCGCTTGTTCTCCATCAGTTCTGGCACGATCCATTTTCATCATTTCACCAAAGATTCACCTCCACAAAGTTTCGTTTGGGTCGGAGTACATCTGTACGTGATAATCGACGAAGTTTATCTCGTACACCCAACGAGGTCGTACCCTCTCGTACGATGCGACCCCAACGTACTCATCCGACCAAAACGTTCCAACATAAAGATCTCTCTCGATCGAACCTCGTCATTTCCTTTCAAAAGATACTACACCAAGTTTCACCCTAGTCTGAAATCGTTTGGTCGTGAGAATCACTACACGGCCGTACCCGATTACCTCAATTCAAGACATCAACCTTTTCTCTCTTCCTTGCTACTTTCTCTCGGTTGTTCTTAATCTTTTAAGCCTTGAAAGAGATCTAACAAGTTTCATGTCTTTTGCACTTAGGGTTATGGAGATTTGAACTTACGCTAAGAGGCGTGTATCAAGTGGTATCATGAGCCACCACTTTAGCTCCAAAACGTTGATCTCTAACTAGAAAAGTAAATGCTTGAGCTTGAGAAGCTTCTGTCCCCGTAGGTTTGTAAAACTCACTAGGGTAAGCGGTATCATTAAACCAGATAAAACAACAAACAATGAAACCATAAACGGATAAAGGAGCTAAACTATAAGACAAGTAAGCCTCCCCAGACCATACAAGTGCGCTGCGAGCCCATGCAAAATGTTTGGTTAAGATATGCCAGATTCCACCAAATATAACCATACATGCCCTACAATTATATCTTCTAAATCGTCCATACTAACAATACAGCCTACTCCCCCAAAGGGAGATGAGATTTTAGTAAATAACCAAATATAACATTTGGGCTAAAAGTTAAGTTTGTAATTTTTCTTAGATCCCCCCCCAGCCTGATATAAGCTTAGTTATGTCTGGTCTAAGTCAAAAGATAGGCAATTTGTCTGTCACTAACAAATCCTACGGAGCAGAAAAGAAAACAAAGCAAAGATAACAAAAGCAGAAAAGACAACAAAACAGACGAAAGCTTAAAAAAAAAAGAAAACTAAGCTTATGAATCAGGCAATCGATTTCATGCAAATGATGTTCAATTCAACAATAAAGCTATCCTTAGTCTAAGATCTATCCAAATTGGATCTAACCGCTCTCGCGTGATGAACCTCTCTCTGAATTACCCCCACGCATCGCTCTCGCGCCTCAAATGTTTCGGGAACCAGAAGCAATTAAAGATCTAGTCTATGTTAAACTACCAAACAATCCTAAAGCACTCTCTCGTCAATTAAGATCTATTCGACATGCCTTGCTTAGATCTAACAACCTATCATCATTCTCTAGCCAAATAAGATAGGAACATATCTAAAATAGATGGATCAGATATATTAAAGCACTAAACACACAAAGCATGAAGATAATCAAAGAATTAAACACAGAACATTAAAAAGCAATTCATCTAAANAAAGAATTAAACACAGAACATTCAAAAGCAATTCATCTAAACCATCATCAACCCTAGATCCATAAACTTAGAGAAACTGGGTAATAATCCAGGTAGTTGATTTCAGATAATAAATCCTAGATCTAGGTGTTTGGTTTCATCTATTCAGGGAATCTTAGGTCTAGGGATTTCTGATCAGAATTAACCCAC
>OVAO01003295.1:0-11434 GCA_900406285.1 Biscutella auriculata | reverse complement strand
TTATCCAACATATTCTCAGTCATATAAATCATTTGGGTATGACTGTATAAAGCCGACTCTAAAGGGTCATAAGCAAAACAAAATTTTGGATTAACTTACATGAATTCAAAAGCCAATTGATCTAACAAATGTATATAAGTTTTATAGGAGGTGATCGCAACTCGAGACGATCAGTCAGAGATGGTCCTTATTGTTTAGTGGCTTAAAACAATTTTTTCAAGTTCAAGTTAAAAATATTAAAATTAAAATTTATTATTTATTAGGAAAGAAAAGAATTACGGTTAAAAAGGATAAAAAATATTTATAGAATAAATGACGGTAGATGTAGCTCGGCTCTGTCTGTTTTGCTCTGTCGGATCTTTGTACTTGTTGTCGTCCCTGTTGGTTTTTCTCCGGAGTGGGTCTCCCGTCGATGGTCTCGCGGCTCCTCCAACGTTGCGTCTATGGTCGTGACGTCCCTCTTGTCGTTTCGGCGAGGTGGGGTGGCTCCGCTTGTGATCTGCCAACCTTTCAAGGTTGGTTTCACGTCCTTTTATCCCTTGATCGTCACTGTTGAGACTGTGTTTTAGCAGTGTTGGAATGTTCTTCTCGCGGTCGGGTTTCGTGATCAGAGCTTTGTTTGAGTTGCAGTGGTGGTGCACGTCGGGTTGGTGTTGTGGTTTAGTTTCTCCGGGCTCTGTGTCTGCCCTGTTTTTGGTGCATCAAGTTTTAGTTCTTTGGGGTAGGTTTGTTTAGTCTTGGTCTCATGTTTGTGGGTTTGCCTTAGTGTTCGATTTGGGCCTGCATTCTTTCTCTTAGCTCGATGGGTGTCCAAGGTTTTGGGATAGTTTGTTTTGGTTCTCTGTTTTTGGGATATGCGGGTCATTCTTGATGTGGGGTGAAGTTAGTCTTCGTGTTCTTGCCGGAGTAGGCGTTCATTCAGAGTTATTTTTCATGCCTTGGAAATCCGAATCCAAAACCTGTCGTCATCCGTGTATTTTCTAGGACAAATGTTTATGTTATTGTTGCTCGTGGAATTTCTCTTCGTAGTTCGGGAGGAGCCTTTCTATTAGCCTTAGGAGTTCGTGGTCCATTTAATAAAGCGGCACAAGTGGTTATCTGTCCAGACTTCGCCTCCCAACATTATTTCATTTGTTGTCTTTCGATTAAGCTATTTCGTTTATTCTAGGATTTGTGTCTGTCTATTTGATATTTCTCCATGTTTCCGGGGACTTGTCTTGGTTCTGCCGGCTTTGGTCTCGGGATTTCTTTAACCACCGTTTTAGTGTCTGTTTTTTTCAGACGGGTCTGTTTGTTGTTGTCTTCTATCTTTGATTCTGAGGATTGTATTTCGTCTGTCGGCTTAGTTTACGAGATTGAGTTAAATCACCGTTTGTATTATATTCTGTTTAATTCAATAAAATACCAGATGACAAAAAAATGATAAAAAAGGTAATATATATTTTAAAATATATGGTCCATAAATTTTAGTTTATTAAGTGGCATATAGCATGTTGCTTTGCGAGCAGTTATGAAGCTTTTGACCCCCATAACTAGACCACAATTGTTAGGATAACTCTATATAGTTTCTCCCTCTCCAACAATTTTATTAATCATAAACATTTCTACTAGACAGTTGGACAAAAATCTCTCTCAACTTTCACGGTGGTTGTAGAGCTCAACGGTCGGAGATCTTTTCTGCCGGCGGATTCTAAAACTCTTTGTTGATCTACCCTTGTTCTTCTATTTTCTTCATGGATCACACTTTGCATGTGGCTGTAAGTTCTCTATCCTTGGAGGAAAATGAGCCTCCCTTAATCCTTTCCAGTAATCCTCAGTATCGTTCTCCTGAATCAAATCGTCGAAGCCTTTTAGGATGTCTTTTAAATCCTTCCTGTCAGAAAATGGTGGATTTGATTCACTCAATGCCTAGGAAATGGGGAGTATATAACCGGGTTCACGGAATTGCTCTGTCGAGAGTGAAATTTCAGTTCATCTTTAATTATGAGGAAGATTTGAATCGTGTTTTAGAAGTAGGGGTTTGGACATTGAATGACTGGTCAATCGTAATAAAGCCCTGGATCGAGTTTCCTTCGGACGATTACTTTAACACTTTGCCAGTTTGGATACGTCTTAGAAACATTCCAGTCAATTTCTATTCTCGGAAGTTGTTTCATGATTTGGGTGAATTTGTAGGTGAAACAACACATATCGCTTATGATGAAGAACGATCTCAGACTCAGGACTATGTTCGGGTACGAGTTCTATTTGATATCTCAACACCAATTAGGCAGATTAAGGTTCTGCAACTACCAAATGGAGAGAAAATAAAAGTGGGTTATGAGTTTGAGAGAATAAGAAGGAGATGCTATCAATGTCAACGTTTAACTCATTCAAAGGAATCTTGCTCTTTCAATATGACTCTTCCTCCTCCTTCAGTAAAGAATTCAGCTCCAGTTATTACTGCTAATGACCCATTGTTTGGTGTGTTATCTGAGAGCCAAGCTGGATTAGATCCAGCCACAGGAAAACAGCGTATTGCTGATGTTGTTCTTGATGAAATGAGACAATATCTGTTATCAGATGATGGAGCAAGCAGACAAGTCAAGGAGACCCGTATTCAATCCTCAGTCTCTGATTATCTAAAGAATAAGGATTTGCAGAGAAGGTTTCTTCAACTCCAACGGCCACCTGTTCTAACGAGTGATGTAAACAAGGGAAAAGGCCCAGTTTTCGATTTCTCTTCTGATCAAGATTCAGCAGCTTCTCAATCTACTGAGCTACTTCGTGATTCTTTGCCTGCATCTTCAATTGCTCCGGTGTCTACCTCTCCTGGGACTCTTATCTTATCTACGGGGTTTGCTCTTGGTCATTCTGTTTCGAGCACATCCGGATCAGGTAAGAGTGCTATAAATCAGAGGAAACGACCCAGCAATTGGCGTAGAAAAAAGCAAAAAGCTATCTCTCAACAAACAGAGGATGCAGTTTCACAAAAGGAAAAAGGAGCCAAAAGAAAATCTGAAGAGACGATGGGAAGTCCTGATGCTAAACTTAAAAAGACGGTGGCCTCAGATAGGCTGCCGGAATTCCAATGAGTCTCTTATCTTGGAATTTTCAGGGGTTAGGAAATACCCTGACAATTCGACGGCTAAAGGAATTTAGACGTTCCTTATTTCCAGATTTTGTTTTTCTTCAAGAAACTCGAAGTTACTCGGATAAAATCTATAAACTGCAGCAATGGCTTGGATATGATAATCTTCATTTTGTGGACCCGCAAGGTGTTGGCTCAGGAGGCGGCCTTGCTCTTTTTTGGAAGAATTCATATGCAGTTTCTATTTTGCATTCTTGCTCTCGGTTCATTGATGCTTCTATTCAAATTGGATCCTTATCTTTCTTCATTACATTTGTTTATGGTGATCCTCAATCTTCTCGCCGTTCACTTTTATGGGATTCTCTTATTCAGTTAAGTTTTGGTCGCGCTGCTCCATCGTTATTAGTAGGAGACTTTAATGAGTTGCTGAGCAATGAAGATAAAATAGGCGGGCCAGCAAGATCATTGTCATCTTTCAACCTGTTCCAGCAAATGGTTGATTCTTGCTCGTTAAGAGATTTGCCATACTCTGGAAATCATTTTTCCTGGGGAGGTTGAAGACACACTTATTGGGTGCAATGTCGTCTTGATAGAATGTTCGGTAATGCTGAATGGCTGCAGCTGTTTCCACGCTCTCATTATAGGTATCTGGATCGTTCAGGATCTGATCACAGACCAATGGCATTCCATTTTCTTCAAGATTTCTCAACTCATAGATGTCAATTTTATTTTGACAAGAGATGGATATATAAACCTGCTGTTTATGGTCTTATTCGCTCAGCTTGGTTATCAGAAGGATCAGTTCTCGATAAAGTCTCCATCTGTCGTTCTTCTCTTGCCTCCTGGAGTCGTCAAAATCGTATGAATTCAGCTAATCGTATTCATCAACTCTCTGTAAGCTTGGAGTTAGAGGAAAGAAAGTAGTATCCTTGCAAAGATACAATGTTAAACCTCAAGACTCAGTTGTCTCAAGCATCATTGGAGGAAGAAGCTTATTGGCGGCAGAAAAGCAAAGAAAAGTGGCTCCTGGATGGCGACAATAACACTCGATTCTTTCATCGTAGTGTTCAGCAACGTCGGCTTCAGAATTCAATTATTTATCTCAATGATGATCATGGTAATCAAGTTTTCTCCGAAGGTGCCAAAGGAGAGATTGCTTCAGTTTATTTCCAAAAGCTCTTTACCTCTTCAAATCTTGTTTCATCTGAGGGCTTGCTAGAAGGTTTTCAGCCTCGTGTGACATCAGTGATGAATCAAAATCTGCTGGAGGAAGTTTCTTCTGAAGAAATAAAAAGAGCAGCCTTTCAAATCAATGGGGACAGAGCACCTGGTGCAGATGGCATGTCAGGCCACTTTATTCAACGATTCTGGAGCATTATCGGGCAAGACATTATTCAGGAGGTAAAGCTCTTTTTTGATTCTAATGTTCTTAGGCCGGATTGGAACTATACTTTGATAGTTTTGATTCCTAAAGTGATCTCTCCAAGCTCTATGGTGGATTTTAGGCCTATTAGTCTCTGTTCAGTCTTTTATAAAATAGTTTCTAAGGTTATTTGTAACAGGCTTAAGGTTATTTTGCCTTCTATTGTGTCTGTTCATCAAGGGGCTTTTGTTTCGGGTAGATTAGCGTCTCATAATATTTTGCTTGCTCATGAGCTTTATCATTCTTTAATTTCTTATTCCCCTAGATGCAAAGATGGAATGATTTTGAAAACGGATATGTCTAAGGCTTTTGATAGAGTTGAATGGTCGTTTCTCTCATCTTTATTACTAAGATTTGGTTTGATCCTCGTTAGGTTGGCTGGATAATGAACTGCGTCACCACTGTAACATATTCTGTTCAGGTTAACGGTAGATCTCATGGTATGATCAAGCCTTCCCATGGATTGAGACAAGGAGACCCTGTTTCGCCTTTGTTGTTTATTCTCTGTGCTGAATCACTTCTTCATTCAATGAGTCGAGCAGAACACTCAGGATTGCTTTCAGGAATGAAGATCTCAAGATTAGGACCTCCGATTCAAAAGTTAGTATTTGCTGATGATATTTTGTTCACTTGTCGTGCTACTTTATCGGATTGCTCTTCTCTTATCCAATGCCTTCAGCAATATGAGCAAGCTTCTGGTCAAAGAATTAACTTCAACAAATCATCAGTGTCCTTTGGTAAAGACATAGATATCTATCAGCAATCTCTCTTGTGCTCTTTTCTGGGTGTCTCTTTGGATGGGAATCAAAATAAATATTTAGGCCTGCCATCATGTTTCAGCGGATCTAAGAGGGATATTCTTGCTTTTGTAACAGACATATTGAAGTCAAGATTTTCACCATGGAAGTCGAAGACCCTATCTTTAGGAGGCAAAGAGGTATTACTAAAGTCTGTAGCTCTTTCCCTTCCTGTATATGCCATGAGCTGTTACAAGTTAACCAAGTTCCATTGCAAAGCTATAAACTCAGCCTTATCTAGTTTTTGGTGGGACTCAAATTCTCAGAAAAAGAACATTCATTGGTTGTCTTGGAGTCGCATGTGTGCTCATAAAAGGAATGGTGGTTTAGGTTTCAGAGATATTGCGCATTTTAATCAAGCTCTGCTCGCTAAGCAAGCTTGGCGTCTTCTGCGCGAAGATAATTCTCTGTTGTCTCAAGTTTATAAGGCCAGGTACTATAATGAATCTTCTTTCATTCAGAGCTCAATTGGTAGGCGTCCCTCCTATGCTTGGCGCAGTATTCAATATGGGAAAGAATTACTCTCTAAAGGTCTTCTTCGAGCTATTGGTGATGGCCGGGATACACAGATTCAGGATTCTAACTGGATTTTTGAGGGCATCCCAAGATCACCTGTTCTACTTCCCAGTGCTAGAAATTATGATCTCAGTGTTCACCAATTATTGGATCCATCAGGTCATTGGAGAATGGATTTGCTATATCAATACTTTATGCCTCACGAGATTCCATTCATCTTGGAAATTACCCCATCATTAGGTGTGTCTGATGAATACTTATGGCCCTATACTTCTATTGGTGCTTACAAAGTGAAAAGTGGCTACAATTTTCTTCAACAGCAATTGAATCATCAATCTCCAGATCCCTTGTTTACCCGCATCTGGTCGATTTCTGCTCCTCCAAAAATTCAACTTTTCTGGTGGAGAATTGTATCAAGGTCCTTGGCAGTTCGATCGCGTCTAATAGATAAGCATGTACCCATCGATGCTATGTGTCCAATTTGCCACTGTCTGGAAGAAAATATAGCTCATGCTCTCTTCATTTGTGACCATGCTAGACAAACATTGGCCTTGGCAGACATTCCCGCTCCATCAGGTGGTTTTTCAAGCTCAGATCTGAATATCAATGTTAAGTTCCTGCTTGACTTGATTGATGCTACTACCACACCTCAACCTGTGAAGCTTGCTATTCCATATCTTCTTTGGGAAATCTGGAAGAACAGAAATCGTTTTGTCTTCAATGGTCAACTTGATGATCTTCAGCAAGTTGTATCGACTTCTTTTACTGACTCAAGTCAGTATCATCAGTTGCATCAAAACCGTATCACTCGCCGTATCAACACTGTTTCTCAGGTTTCTTCTTCCTGGATTCCACCTTCCGCTAATCAAAAGAAATGCAATGTTCATGTTGTAGCTAGGCCGAATAATCTTTTATCAGGCCTCGCATGGATATCCAGAGATCACATGGGGAATTCTGTTCATCATGCAAGAGGTGCAGCATATGTGTCTTCAAATGCACCTGAGGCAGGTATTCAAGCGATTATTTGGGCATCGCAAACTTTATTAGATCTTCACTACAACTCTGTTTGTTTTGAATCGTCTAATAAGTCTGCCATTGATGCAATCAATAATCCGAAAGATTGGCCTCGTCTTCGTCATTGTCTTCTTCAGATCGAAATGATTTCTAGAAGGTTTCATTCGATATCGTTAAGTTATGTCCCTCGATCTGCAAACAGACCAGCGATTTCTCTAGCTTCGAGTGTCACAAGGGAGGGTCGTCTACGTTCCTACCTCAGTATTGGAGGCCCTACCTGGCTACACTCATTGTTGCTAGCAGATTGTTTATAATTCTGATTTTGCTGGTTGTGTCTTTTGTTCTTTTTGATATGTCTTTGTAATTCAACTTAGTTCTTATTTATATTATCATCTTTGTGAAAAAAAAAAAAAAAACATTTCTACTAGATAAGCAAAAAAAAAGTATATGCCTTTTTGCACTGCAAATTCAGTGCACATATAGTTTTAGTGGAATCCTATCGAAGTTCATNTTTGTTTTAAAAAAAAAAAAAAAAAAAAAAAAAAAAAAAAAAAAAAAAAAAAAGAAAAAAAAGAAGGTTGGTTGGTACCATGTGCATTGATCGACACCATGTTTTGTGAAACTCTTTTCATCGCGCAAAATATTAATTCCGAAGTCATTATCGGTACAAATCGTGTCTTCACTATAATCGTTCAGATAAAGTAAGGAGGTTGCATCCATTAATAAAGCAATAGACATCGACCGATGTTACAGTCTTTAATTACGACCGCTTGACAGACATATAGTGGGGCTCAAATGTCTTAATAAACGTCATAAATAGAATTGATCAAAATCATCGAAGAAAGGTCAATTTTACAGAGAAATTTGAAACTAGAGGTCTCTATAAATAACCAGTTAGAGACAAACTACCGTGAGATCAGACACTAGTCATCAGTCTCTGTATCTCTCTTCTGAATGTCGGAGTTCGTGTCTGCTATAAGAAGAGAGAAACAGAGAAAGATAAAAAATGGTACATTCGAGGAAGTTCAGAGGTGTCCGACAACGACAATGGGGTTCTTGGGTCTCTGAGATCCGCCATCCTTTATTGTAAGTAAAGTATATATATGATCTCAATTGTTTCATTTTCTCCTGCTTTTTTGTTTTTTTACTATAACGTATTTGTGTTTATTTTTATTTTTTAAATATGAAACCATAATCTTCAGTATTTAGTCATGTATAAAATGCAAGAAAATAAAAAACACAAAACGTTTCTATATATTAACATTTTGCGTTTGACATTTTAGATGAAATATTAAAACCGACTATGAAATTTTCCATGCCAATTTAAGTTTGAGATTGAGTTTCATGTACTGCATTTTCATTAATCTCTTCTAGGTCCTAAGAAAATGTGTTTATGTTTAGGATTAGTTTAGATTTTGACCCATTGATTTATCAAAACATAAATTTTTGATATTTATTCGAATTCGATTCAAATATATTTAGATGCTTGGATTTTCAGTTGATGATTAAAAAAATTATTGGAGTGATTTTATTTTGGTGTATCGAAAAACTTTAATATCCTCTCTTATTTGGGTAACTTTTTATTGAAAATACTTCAAANTTATTGAAAATACTTCAAAATTATCAAAGTATTAATAATTTTGAAAATTTAAATTACAATTAGTTAAACATATCACTAAACATAAAATTAAAAATATAACTTAAGATATAAAAAATATCTAAAACTAATATTAAACATAGAAATTGTATCAAATATTCAAAAATAAAATTGAATATTTAAGTTTATGTTCATATCTTTGATTTGATTTAAGTTTTACCTGAATTTCAAATACTTCGCAAATAAGACCGTTTGGTTTATTTAATATTCTAATTTGAGTTAGGATAGTATTTTTCGGATTGCATTCAAGATTCAGATATTTTGCACGGACTGAAAAATACAAAGATCAAACATTCAAAATTCCGTTTTAAAAGTCGATATGCATATATTTACACGTCCGTGAGAATTTAATCAGGAAGAGAAGAGTGTGGCTGGGAACATTCGAAACGGCAGAAGCAGCGGCTAGAGCTTATGACCAAGCGGCTCTTCTAATGAATGGCCAAAATGCTAAGACTAATTTCCCTGTCGTCAAATCAGAGGAAGGCACCGACCAAGTCAACGACGATAACTCTCCGTTAATGTCGTCAAAGTCATTATCTGAGCTCTTGAACGCTAAACTAAGGAAGAGTTGCAAAGACCTAAGTCCATCGCTGACGTGTCTCCGTCTCGATACTGATAGTTCTCACATCGGAGTCTGGCAGAAACGGGCCGGGTCAAAAACGAGTCCGACTTGGGTAATGCGGCTTGAACTGGGGAATGTAGTCAACGAAAGTGTGGATGATTTAGAGTTGACTACTATGAAGAAACAAAACGTCGATAAAGAAGAGTGTGATGGTGATGAAGATCAATTAGCTATGGAGATGATCGAGGAGTTGCTCAATTGGAGTTAGACTTTGACTTATATTGCAACTATTATGGAAAGATAAGGGTTTAATTAATTTCTGGATTTTTTTTTTTTTTACTTCTAAGAGCTTTTGAGTGTGACATTATATTGATGTATTTATCTACACAGATTATATACATGTAAGAAAACTGTGAAAATAAAACATGCATGTAAGAATATAATATACACGTGTTTGTTGTTTGGTGTATTTTGAAAATTGTTTGAGTATGATATTTTATATATAATTAGGTTAGGACCGAACAATGTTCGAATACTAATATACCACTACAAGAATTACATAAGGTAGTATCATTTATAAAGTGTCAAAAATATAATTAAATATATTTTTTAGATTTTAAAAAAATAAATATCTTTTATAGAATAACCCGACTGAGTTTTAAATAATTTTTATTAAAAAAATTGGATAGAGTAAATTGTTTATTTGAATAAGTTAATTTAAAAAAAAAAAAATAGTGGTTTTGAATAAGTTTAATATTTATTAAATTATA
This sequence comes from Biscutella auriculata, assembly GCA_900406285.1. Classification (NCBI taxonomy): domain Eukaryota; kingdom Viridiplantae; phylum Streptophyta; class Magnoliopsida; order Brassicales; family Brassicaceae; genus Biscutella; species Biscutella auriculata. The sequence goes on along the minus strand of OVAO01003295.1, from coordinate 1,625 downwards.
AATAAATTCTTGTTATTAAGAATATATTTTTTGGCAACATAAATAATAATAATGTTCTTCTCGACTAAAAAAATATCTTCTTTTAAAAATTAAGAATATGAATTCATTATCATGATTTTGACTAAATGTAAATCATAATAAAAAAAATGTAATTTTGTTAACAATAGGTTATGTAATTCTAAAATCGAAAAAGTGATTATCCCGTAAAACAATATTTAAAAATAAAAAGATTGTAAATAGATGTTTTTTACTAAAATTATCAAACCTTGCTAACATAAATATTTTTATCTATTAAAAAATCTAAACAACCATAATCATTATTTATTAAAAAATATAAACAACCATAGTTGGAAACAAACCAAAAGTATGTAAATACTTTCATTTATTAAAAAATCTAAACAACAAAAACTTACGATGGTTTAAGGAAATAGAGTTAGAAAAATTAGATCTAACTAATATATTTATACATTAAAATATTAATTTAATTTTTTAGAATTTAAGTGTTTATATTTATCTTCACAAAAATATATTTATTCATAAAAAATTCACCAATTTTTTTTCTCAAGAATATACATATTTGAATACGTTCATATATTTATCCAATTAAATATTAATTTAATTTTTTAGAATATAATTGTTTATATCTAACTTCAGAGAAATATAATTATTTATGAAAACAATTAGATCACCAATTTTTAATATACATATTTGAATAAATTAATATATTTATCCACTAAAATATTAATTTAATTTTCAAGAATATATATAACTGTTTAAATTAGATTTAGAAATATAACTATTAATTTAGATCACCTAATAAAAGTTATGACGTATAATTAAAATAAGTTTAAATTATTCAAATTCAATTTTTAGAAAATATTGTTCTAAATATTTTACTTAATTTATTATTTTTCAAAATTAATATCTTAAACATGTACAATTATATGTAACTGTTTTGATTGATTATTATTATTCGTATTGTCAAACATTATTTTCTTAATAAAAAATTATGTAAATTAAAATAAACTTAAAGTATTAAAATTAAGACTTTAGAAATCTTTTTGTAAATTTTTACTGATTTTTTATTTTTATAAATTAATATCTTAAACATGTTGTCAAACACATTTGGAGTTATTATAGAAAAACACACTATTTTCAAAGATATTAGCAAAAAGCACATTTTGAGTGTGATTGCGTATGAGACACTTTTACAATTATCTATGCCGATTATATCCTTTAACTAGATGATCTAATGAGTTCATAATTTCATTTATTTGCTGTATTCGTTTTGTCTCTTCTTTTTTTCATTTCTTTTATCATCCATCCTCGCCTTCGACTTCGCAATTGCTTTTCTTCCTAAACAGAAAATTGTTGTTCGCAATCTCCCAGAAAATCTCTTGCGTCGCAATCACTCCTTCATCCTTTTCTTCTTCGTTTCTAGCGTCGTCGATTTCTTCATCTTCGTGAAGCTTCATCGTCGCGATTTCTTCATTGTCTTTGTGTCGCAAACACTATAGCGGTAGGTAGTTTATCTGTTTTCCCATGATTTGGGGTATCTTCTCTTCGATTTTTTCAGAAAGAATTTTTGTTTTCGGATTTAGGGTTCTTGGTGTCTTATTTGGAGT
>OVAO01003294.1:1035-11436 GCA_900406285.1 Biscutella auriculata | reverse complement strand
ATAAGGTGATCAATCAAATCTAAGCATTAAGAATGATAATCTCGAAGATGACATATTTTATATATCCCTAAACATCAAAAGAGTTCTAGATCTACCCCAAACCACCTCAATCCACAAGCTAAAAGGACTACTCACACATCATGAACAAAACACTTGTGAGGTTTTTGTTCATGGTCTGAGGAATAAAAGATGGAATATGAAATTGCAATAGAAATAATCAAGTAATCCAATACAAGAAATTTAGATAGCATAAGAACTTAAGAAAAACTAGAAGAGAGAAAAACTATGATAAAAAGAGGCTCCTAGGGTTTTTGTTCTTTGTCCTATTTACAGTGAACCAATTTTAGGTCAAGAAAAGGAAATATTCTGTGGAATATTATGCTCTTCGGGGGTCTCCGTTGGTCAGTGCACACCGGCGGACGTGACCGGCGGTCTTCCGCCGTCAGCCGTTGTTCGTGCTCCACCGGTGCAAGTGACCGGGGTGTTCTTCATCTCGGGTCTGGTCGTGGCGCGCCGGTCAGTGCACACCGGCGCACTAGACCGGCGGTCTTCTCTCAGAACTCCCTGTTTTAGCTCCGTCGGTTTGGTCTGACCGGCGACCTAGACCGGCGGTTGCAATTCTTCGGAATTATGTCACTTTTTGCTCCTAAAATTCCTTGGATCGCCCAATTCTCGCCTTTTGCCTTCTCTACACCTGAAATGGTCTAAACTATGCAAATGCACCCTAAAGACTCTAAAATGCAACCTAATCTAATGCAAAACAAGTGAAAATTGAGTGGTAAAACCGATAAAATATGCACACATCAATTGCCCAAATCTCAAGAAGAATAACTTCATTTAGTTCTACGGGTGCAAGGGGTTTGACCACACCAATGCTGAGTGTGTTGGATCAGTAAAGAAACAGGAGAGCTCTTTCATCAGCTGGAGGGATTGTGAGTCTGATGATGATAAAATGGACAACATTGAGGTTCTGAATAACTTTGCTGCTTTTCTAGAGATAGAAGATGAGAGGATCCAGGAGATGCCCACATAGGCTGCTCAGATGAGTTCATAACAGGACCTTGGGGTGACGATTCTGAACTCTCTCTAGAATCAGAGAACTTGATTTTGGTTGAGTATCTAATGAAGATGAATGAAGAACTTCAAGATCTCAAAGCTGAGAAGGAAGAGATCACAGTAGAGAACACTAAACTCGTAGGTGAGAGCAAAACTTTGACCGAGAATATGTCAGCTCTCAATGCAATGCTCGAGGGGAAGTTCCAGGAGCAGGTGAGGAACATCCGCATGTTGTCGAATGGCACGAAGGAGTTGGATAAAATCCTAAGTTCATGACGAATGGGAAAGGAGACATGGGGGCTTGGATACGAGGGTGTTTCTAGTGGCTCAACGACTAAGTTTGTTAAAGAACGCCAGTCAAGGTTCCTCAGCAATAGGAATAGGAATATACATGTGTGGGGTACGTCAATAAAACCTCGCTTTTTGATCTGGGAGCCTAAAACGAGTTAAACCAAGCTAAACCAAGTCATGGGTGGATAGGAGGAATGGCTGTTGGCACTATTGCAAAGCATGTCACTTCAAGGCTTGGTGCTACAAATACCAGCAGAAAATATCCGAGAGGTACCATCAACACGACTACTATCCTGATCAGTGAAGATCAAGAAATGTTTGGATGAGAAAAGATTCGATGCAATGCTATGTGGCATACACTACTGACTCGCCTGATCAGGACCAAGCAACTCCCGCGTGGTATTTCGGTAGCGGGTTCTCAAGACATATGACAGGAGCCAATGGGTGTCTGAGGAAAATTGAAGAGATCAACTCAGGAAAGGTTACCTTTGGAGATGGAGGAAAGGGGAAGATCAGTGGAAAGGGTAAGACGTCTGGTGATGATGCACCAACTCTTGAAAATGTGTATCGGGTTGAGAGTCTAAAGACAGACATCATCAACATAAGTTAGTTGTGTGATTATGGTCTCACAGTTACATTCACAAAGAAGAGATGCTCGACAGTAGATGAAAGTGGATGTACCAAGTTTGAGGGGACTTGATCAGTCAATAATTGCTACATGTGGAAGCCCAATAATCACTGTCTCAGCAGCATCAAGGAAAATGAGTCGCAACTGTGGCATCAGAAGCTAGGACATCTGAATATGAGAACAATGGTTCGATTGGCTGAAGAGGAAGTAGTAAGAGGTCTTCCAAGGATGAAACAAGATCAGACATTTTTGTGTGAACCATGTAGCAAGGAAAAGCAAGTCAAGGTTTAACATAAAGCCATACCCAATGTGAGGTCGCGGAAAGCATTGGAATTGGTTCATATGGACTTGATGAGACCAATTCAGATTGAAAGCTTCGCCGGTAAGAAATACGTCTTTTTGTTGGTTGATGACTACACAAGATACACTTGGGTGAGATTTCTCAGGAAAAAATCAGAAACTCTGGAAAGCTTCAAGATTCTTGCGCTTCAGCTGAAAAACGAGAAGTGGGGAATCAAAGGAACTCGGAGTGATCATGGCGACGAGATTCAAAATGAGTTGTTTGATGCATTCTGTGAACCGCATGGAATTGCTCATCAGTATTCAACTCATCGAACCCCTCAACACAACGGCGTGGTTGAAAGGAAGAACAAAACCCTTCATGAGATGGGCAGGGCAATGTTGCATGGGAATCAGGTAGCAAAACACTTCTGGGCTAAAGCCGTCAATATAACCTACTACATCATCAACCGGGTCTATGTGAGAAAATGGACAAACAAAACCCCCTATGAGCTGTGGAAAGGGAAGACACCCAGTGTGAGCTATTTTCACATATTTTGGATGCATCTACTACATTCTGAACGATAAGGATCAGCTTAGGATATTTGACGCTAAGAGTGATGATGAGATGTTTATGGGATATTCGGGGACCAACACAGTCTACAAAGTATTCAACAAGAGAACCAGGTCAATCCAAGAAACTATAAATGTGGTTTTTGACGACAGGTCTGCTCATGGTCTGTCTTACCGCCTATGCCATTGGCTGCTCCAGAACCATTTAGGCCTGAGTCACTGCATCAGCTTGAGCAATGTCCGGAACCTGATTAGATTGCCACTAATGATGATAGCTCTGATACCAACTTGTGAAACCCTCACCCGAATTTCCTTATTTTGAATTACTTAGTCGATTTTCCAATTCTAGTTTTATTTTTATACTTAGCCAAATTTTCATGCAACAGAAATATAACCTCTATTATTCCATCTGGTTAGCTAAAACCAAACAAGGTTTAAGTATACAAGGTTTGCTACAACAACCTATTATTCCGAAAATACTTAACCTAACTAACCAGATAAATTCATCCCATCCTCTGATCCTCGCCTGACTCCTCACGGCCGCTACAAGCATCACTACCTAGCATCTGAACCGGAACAATCTGTAATCACATAGAAGACAGTTCAGCAACACAAAGTCGCCTAGTGAGTTTGGTCATTCCGACCCACTCAAACCGCGTACCTATCAGGGAAACATAACGGGTAACACTAGAGAACAATCAGTCTGCAGCCGTACCACGATCCGATAACTCGTCTGGCCTATAACAAACACCCTAACCAGGATCAGGCAGCCACAAAGGCCCAAGAACATCCTATCCGGGATCAAGCAGCCACAGAGTCCTAGAAACACCCTATCCGGGATCAAGCATCCACAAAGGCCCAGAAACACCCTATCCGGGATCAAGTACGCCAATCAAACACATGACCAGATCAAGACAAGCAATTAATCAAGCCAACACCGGCCTGGTCCAAATCCATGAGGTGCACGGACCAGACCGGGTCACACAGATCAAGCAAGGGGTCTCAATCTCACCTTGAAACTCGGTTCGCTGAGCACTCGGTGGAACCCGGACTGATCTGAGTGAACTGGCTAACTCGGACCTTACTCAGCTGACTCGCTGAACTCGCTGACTCACTCAGCTAAACTCGGACTTGCGCTGGCTCTCGCGACGGCGACGATTTACGACGACTCTATATATCTCCGATTTGCTATACTTTTCTCTCTGGAATTTGTGAAAAAAGAAGAAAGGGGGTCAAGTATTTAAAGAGAGCCCCAAAGCCCTAACCGCTCCCTATATTCTCTCTTGGATGGATCTCGTCGAGAGAATATGCCAACAAACTCCTAGATGCTCGCGAGAATCGGCCACAAGATCCTTTTAGAAGCTTCTCGCGCGCGCAAGACCTTATCCACTCCCCACAGATTCATCGGAATCGCTCCTCACATGATGTGATAGGAGAGATTCAGAGGAAGAGAATCACCCGTGGCAAGCAGAAGCTTTGATGGTTCAGTTCAGTTGTTTTGTATCAACGTTTAACCCAAAAATCACTCAGAAGCTTTGCGGGAAGAGTTCTGGATCGGAGCTATGCAAGAAGAGCTTGAAAACTTCAGAAGAGCTGATGTTTGGGATCTAGGACCTAGGCCTCAAGGAGTTAATGTGGTTGGAACATAGTGGATATTCAAGAACAAGATTGATGAACTAGGAAATGTAGTTTAGAACAAAGCAAGGTTGGTGGCCCAAGACTACTGCCAGATCGAAGGGGTAGATTTTGATGAAACCTTTGCACCAGTAGCTCGCCTGGAATCGATCAGGTTCTTGTTTGGAATGTCCTGCATTCTTGGGTTCAAGCTACATCAGATGGACGTGAAGAGTGCCTTCCTGAATGGAATTCTTCAAGAAGAGGTATATGTGGAACAACCAAAAGGATTTGAAGATCACACTCATCATGATCACGTTTTCAAACTCAAGAAAGCTCTGTATGGATTGCAGCAAGCACCAAGAGCCTGGTATGAGCGTCTCACTACATTCTTGGTTGGACCCTATTCGTTTTGAACGACACAAACAATCTGATTATTGTTCAAATTTATGTTGATGACATTGTTTTTGGATCAGAAACTGGTTGATCACTTTGCTGCAACAATGACAAAGGAGTTCGAGATGAGTATGTGCGGTGAGCTCACATATTTTCTGGCTCTGCAAGTGAAACAAACCTCTGAAGGAATATTCGTAACTCAGAGCACGTATGCAAAGGAACAACAAAATGATGAGAACTTCTATGGGGACAAATGAAAAACTGTCTAAAGACGAAGAAGGGAATGACGTCGATGAGAAAACCTACAGAGGGATGATCGGAAGCCTACTTTACCTCACGGCTAGTAGACCTGACATTTGATATGTTGTTGGAATATGTGCAAGGTACCAAGCAAAACCATAGGAGTGGCACTTGATGGCTGTCAAAAGAATCATCAAGTATGACAAAGGAACTATTGGGGATCTTTTACTCAATGGATACCAACAAAAACCTCATGGGCTACTGTGATGCTGACTAGGCAGGATTGCTGGATGATCGCATGAGTACTAATGGAGGTTGTTTTTTTTATGGGAAACAACCTTGTATCCTGGCACAACAAGAAACAAAACAGCGTGTCACTATCCACCGCTGAGGCCGAATATATTGCCCTAGGAAGCTGCTGCACCCAACTGATGTGGATGAAGCATATGGCTGCTGACTATGGTATGTGTTTTGAGTCTATGCTGATTCAATGTGATAACAAAAGTGCCATTAATATTGCTACAAATCAAGTTCAACACTCTCGAACGAAACACATAGATATTCGTCACCATTTTATTCGTGAGCTGGTTGAAAAGAAATAGATTGTCGTTGAACATATAAGCATTGAGCATCAACTTGCTGACATCTTTACTAAACTGTTGGATTTTAACTAATTTAGCAATCTTAGAAAGGTAATCGGTGTGTGTGAAATCTAAAATGTTTTGTGAAGTGTGAAGATCAAGGGCAGGAAAAGGACTTGGAAAATGAACCTCACAATGTGTTAATAAAAAGCTTTTTCAAAACTCAGAAACCCGATTATGTAGAGTGATGTGGAAAAAGCTGCATGTCATACCGTTTTTATGATCTGCGATATGATAGCCTGAACTCAATCGATCAGGGAGGTCAAAGAGATGTGGGAAGAAATGTCACTACAAGAAAACATGCTCATTTTTGACGAATCCTTTTTCCGTCAAAATTTTTTGACAGATTTTGACGGTTTCCGACAAAAATAAATTTGTCAAAAATCCGTCAAAACTTTTTGACAGGTACCGACGGAATAATATCTGTCAAAATTTTCTGACGGATATTGTAAATATCCGTCAAAATCCGTCATAAAACTTTTGATGAATTGTGACGGACAGTTCTCTGTCAATAATTTTTGACGGATTTTGACGGATATGTAATCCTTCGAAAAATATTCACGAATCCGTCAAAATCCATCACAAATATTCTGACGGATTATGACGGATATTCACCCGTCAGTAATTTTGACGGATTTGATACGCCTTGGTCAAAATTCGTCATAATCCATCACAAAGATCCGTCAAAATCTGTCAGAAATTTGTGACGGATTTTGACGGACTTTGGTACCGTCAGTATCCATCAGAATCCGTCATAAGTTTTTGACAGATATTGACGGNTTGACGGATTTTGACGGATATGTAATCCTTCGAAAAATATTCACGAATCCGTCAAAATCCATCACAAATATTCTGACGGATTATGACGGATATTCACCCGTCAGTAATTTTGACGGATTTGATACGCCTTGGTCAAAATTCGTCATAATCCATCACAAAGATCCGTCAAAATCTGTCAGAAATTTGTGACGGATTTTGACGGACTTTGGTACCGTCAGTATCCATCAGAATCCGTCATAAGTTTTTGACAGATATTGACGGATTTGTGGTTTTGAAGGTTAAATTTTCAACTGTTCGTTAAAATATTTAAGTATTGTTGTTTATATCTCAAAAAAACTTTAACATATAAAAACAACTAACCACAAAGGCGGTATTTTAATTTTTTAGGATCGCTTCCAATGTTACGGAAAAATAAGTTCTTAATATACAATAGATTATATAGTTGTAAATGTAACTACAATATAAAATAATGGTCGATACTTTTAATATACATTTTGATCTTTAGTATGATCAAAAGTAACCATATATATTGTTATATATCTATACCTAACGATTTTATAACTGCAAATTATATTTCTTCCAACTCTAAACCCTAAATCCATCAGTATCCGTCACAATCTGTCAGAATATTTAGAATCCGTCAAATTCCGTCAAAAATATTAGACAGATTTTGACGACAGTTTATGAATCCGTCAAAATCCGTCAAAATATTTTTACGAAATTTTCAAACAAAATAGTAATATATTAAAGTCATGTTATCAATAACCAATATAATCAACGTAGCCCAGTGGTTAGCACACTTGTTGATTTTCTCTAGACCAGGGTTCGAACCCCACCTGATTCATAAGTGATTTAATTATTTTATTAAGTCTCCGGCGGTGGTGCGGTGATGGTGCGACGGTGGTCCAACGGTGGTCCGACGGTCATAATCCGTCAGTATTTCTGACGACTCTAGGCCGTCATAATCCGTCAAAATTTCTGACGGTTTCTGTTTGTCGTAATCCATCAAAATGTTTTGACGGAATTTGACAGATTGAACATTTTTGACGCCTTAGAATTGACGGCCTTAATCCATCAAAATCCGTAAAAAAATTGCGTTGTTTTTTACGGATTTGACTGTCAAAAGCAGCTATGTTTTCTTGTAGTGGGTGTGGGTAAAAAATGTACAGTGTATGTTGAGAAGTCAAGTGAAGCTACAAGTACAACCCACGCTGGCTCATAAAAACAAAGACGCACCTCGTGAAGCAAGTCACTCAGAAATCAAGTGATCAAGAAAAAAAGAGAAAAGAAGAAAAAGGGGGTTAATGAGTCGATCTTGTGGTAAAGGCATTGCAGATGTAACTTCTGCCACTTAGGAAAACGTGAGTGAAGAACTCAGCATGATACCTTTCCAAAAGAACTATCCAGTGGCCTTGAATCGCACATATCACAATGCTGGATGAGAGTGGTGATTCAAAATGAAGGTATGACAGTGTGAAAGTCTAGTCACATCACACGGGTCTCAATATTTTCGTAAATTGCTGTGAGGGAGGCATTTGTGTAAAAGTCCTGAGTATTGTACCCGGTCTCCCGGCTACCGACATAAGCAAGGTAAAAGACTCTAAAAATTCTCAGTGTCTGTGTGCTCATGACGGTAATAGTTTTCAAAGTAGGCCACTCTAGATGTTGAATCGTGATTGAAAGTGTCAAATTCCAAATACCAAGATGTGTATGAAGGAAATAATCTCTGATGTACTATATTCAGTAATGTGCACTCTTGGTTTGTCAAGTTGTTTTTTGTTTTGAGATCCATAGAAACAGGCCAAGTAAGCATTCAAGTTGATTTCTAGTTGAAAAGTCGGCCCGCTAAGAGAGTGGAGTTTTTTCCTCTCCCTCTATATCGACGGTTCAAGGGAAAAGAGAATACCAAGAGCCATTGTCGTCTAGACTCTCTCCCTTTCGAAAAAACCTTATCGCTTTCTTCGGAGAAAAAATCGAAAGAATGAAGTTGTCCCTCGTGAATTTGGTGAAGAAACTTGCCAAACATTCTGATGAGTCTCTCCCTGCAAGGCCGATCGAAGGAGATAAGTTCACGGATGCCTCTCATGAACTGTTGTTGAAGCAGGAAGTGATTCAAGGAAACAAGATTGAAGTGTATCGTGGCCCCACTGATCCTCTGCCGCCAAAAATCGATGAAATTAAGGGCGAAGAGGTCGCTGAGGAGGGCGTAACAGGAAGAATCTCTCTGCCGATTGAGGATCAGGTCATGTCTGGGGTTCTATAGGCTTCAAAACCCGCTGAAGATAGCCCATCCGTGCCGAATCTGTCGTTGGAACAGTCTCAGGAGAAATCGGCATCGTTAGAGGCGCTTAAGGACCGCGAAGTGGTATATCTCTCCGGTGAAGACACACATGCAGAGTCTCTGGTGATCACTCGGGCGCAGGTATGTCGATGCTCTGGTAAGGGACTGGGTGTACGAATTCTCACCTACGAAGTTTAATATGCTATTTGGACTTGATCAGGTTGTTGTGGGAAATCAGCAGCAGGAAATAAAACTACTATCTGAGTCTGAAATGGCGGCTTATCTCTCTGATGGACGGATCTCATAATGGTCCTGATACACGCTAGGTCACGTGAAACTACCCTTGGAGAAGGATTCGTCGACGGTCGGCTAGTGAGAGACGAACAGNCGACCTCAACGTCCAACGCTCTTAAACCTGTGATCAAATGAAGCGAGTTTGGTTATTCGTCGACAAAACACATATAAAAAGAAGATCAGTCGAGAGAGATATGGAAAAAGAAGAAAGATGGTCGCGTGTTTTGAAGATGGTGTTGTTGGGTACGGCCGGTACAGAGCGCCGATTGTATGGAGGAAACTTGAAACGAGTTGGTCGACCGGTTGAGCTCAGAAGTTGCCGCCTTTGTTTGAGAGTCTCTTTGTGGAGGAATGACGAGGTTCAGTCGAGACAGAACAATAAAAGTGCAAGATCTGGACGCTGGTTGCCGGTGAGGGTCGCCGGGTACGTACGGTACGGCCTCGCCGGGCCGTACAAGAGATTGTTGAGAAACTTCTCCGCATAAACGAACTTCGATGAGACTGAATCTTTGTAGGGTGGAGTTATATGGTAAATAGGGAGGATTAACCGGGGCAGAACTGGTGGTTGACGACGGAGGGCGGAGGATGACGGCGATGATAAGGAATGGGCGACGGGTAGCGATGGAACGATGGAAATGAGGGGGAAAATGAAAAGGAAACGATGAGAGGACCACCAAGTGGATGAAGAACCCTTGGATACACCTAATGATCTAAGATATGACACACTTAGATCGCACAAGATATTATGCGTGAGCTAACATGAGAGAACTTCTCCGTTTTGATTTCAAAATGCTAGCTAAAGGATAAAATTTCTCAAGCACAAGGTTTAAATACTAAGGAAGAGAGGAAGCCCTAAACATGAGGGGCAAAAACGCAAATAGCAAAGGATAAAACGACAAGGTTCCAAAGAGAGAGTAACGGCTATATTGCATAAGGATGAAGCGCTTTCTCTTGGGACCTTGAGGGATGGTTCATGTGCAATGAGCCTCATTAAAAACCTTGGTGGGAAAACCCATTGGGACAAAACCCACCGAAGGACCCCGAACCATCTCTAGAGGTTTAGTTCCTTGAAGATGAAAGGAGAAAGATGTGTGCATCCGGCTCCATTTCCTTCAAGACGTAGCAAGTCATCTCCAAGTCCTCCCATGCGTGCATGATAGCTCCATTAAGCCTCTTTGCTTGTATTCTAGTGATGGGACCTGTTGGTGCTTGGAGAGATGGTTCTTCTTCGGCCAAGATTGGTTCCTTGTCGTCCAAGCGTGTATCATCCCTCCCTCTTCAAAAGGATTTGTCCTCAAATCCGAGGGGCCTATACCAAAAGAAATCAA
>OVAO01003292.1:0-11441 GCA_900406285.1 Biscutella auriculata | reverse complement strand
GTTTTTGCGACAGAGAGAATCAGGCTTGGTGTTAAGCCTCTGATGATTTCTCTACACCCTCTCTATTAGAGAATATATTATCCCACCTTCAAAAATCTTAATTAGTATATAAGAGATATAAACCAATCTACTTATTATCAATTGATTTTGAGTTGGAAGCTATATATCTTAACACTCTTAACTAGGCTTGGAAAAAAAACTGAACTCGAGAAATAACCCGAACTTTGAAAAATAACTCGAACCCGATTCGAAAAACCCGAAACACTACTGGCCCTAAACCGACCCAAAATTTGTTAAAAACCCATTTGGGTTCCACATTCATGCTTAACCCCCCGCCCCCAACCCGAAAAAACCGACCCAAAACCGAAACTTTTTAAAAACCTGTTTGGACTATATTCTATTGGTTTTTAGACCCAAATACCGTTTGAGTTAATCCGGAACCCGAATGGGTCTTTAAATAAAAAAACCCGATATTATACCACCTTCAAAAATCCTTAGTATATAAGAGATATAAACCAATCCACTTATTATCAATTGATTTTGAGTTGGAAGCTATATATTTAACACTTTCACCTAGACCTAAAAAAAAAACTGAACCCGAAAAATAACCCGAACCCGACCTGAAAAACCCGAAACACTATTGGCCCTGAACTGACCCAAAATTTTTTAAAAACCCATTTGAGTTCCACATTCATGCTTAACCCCCCTAACCCGAAAAAAAACCTGACCTAAAACCGAAACTTTTTTAAAACCTGTTTAGACTACATTCTATTAGATTTTAGATCCAAAGACCGTTTGAGTTAATTCAGACCCCGAGTGAGTCTTAAATAAAAAAACCCGATAACTCGAAATCCGAACAAGTACCCAAACGTCCAAGCCTGTCTCAAGATTAAAGCTTTCCGTTTATGTCTCACCTATGATAAACGGAAAAGTGATCCAACCGCCACCATGTCGTTTAGTTCTAGCATCTGGTGTTTCTGCATCGCCACAAAGTGAACTAGACATGTCTCAAGGTTAAGCAGTGTTCTTCCACCTTTTCTTGTCTCAGCAATGGCGTGAAATTTCTGTAGTACATATAAGCAACGATACAACAATGATGATAGTTTATTTTTCCATTAGAAGACAAAGCTTCCAACAAGAATCATTAAGAAAGTAGAAATAAATTAATTTTTAAAAAAAACTCAAAGTTTTTCGTTTATGAGAGTTGAGCCATCACTCAACTTCCAATCCAAGTAAACTCTAAATCTGTCTTGTATAGAATCGTATATTACTAAACAAAAGACATATTTGTCTAATTATTGATAAGCATTTGAGTCGTTAATTTCACTCTACTTCAGTAATCAAAATTGCCAAAAAGGAATTACACAGACTAATTCTCTAAGAGTATAATTATGATACTATTTATTTACTTACTTTATTTGTTAACTAGGAAATTCTGACTTTGGAATATCCATAAGTGCTTGTCCAACGCGTTAATAAGCTGGAGTTTTTGAACCGATTAAATATTAAAAAAGGGATGTGTGTATTGCTTTGTTAAGAATCCGATCTTGTGGAAACATCTTTTATCGAGTTCAAGAACCGCCACGTCGACTTCAAGAACCACCACGTCGACTTCGTCCAAAATAAACCATTATTAAAATCTTAAGAATTCTTTTTTAAATACTTTTCATTGCACTTGCTCTAATATTCTAGACTCTAAAATAGAAACATATAAAATGATCTTGTTCCATCATCAAAGAATTAAACCAAATATTTTTTTTTTGTCTCTCCATTTATCCTTATTCCATCATATTGGTGGTTCCAATTTATCATTTTAAACCATTTTTAGATGGTTAATGCCTCTTTTGTGTCTCTAACTAATTTCTTTCATAATTACTTTTTATCTAACCAATTTATGTACTTTGTTAAATTAATGAATTTCATATTCGTTATTTCCATGAAATGAAAATTTAGAGGTGGACACAAACTCTTCGTTCGTATCCAAAATCGTAAGAGAAGGTGGGAAAAGAACTCAACAAGACTCAGTATATTATTTGAATCTTTTAGATGAGCAAACACCAAATATTGTATTGTAATTATACTGATTGTGATGTGTGGATAGTTTTTTATGGAGAACACAAAAAAATTGTAACCATATTGATTGTGATATGTGGATAGTTTTTTATGGACAACACATAAAATTTGTACACATTTGCACCCAACAACAACACACATTAGTTGTACAAAAGATAATGATCACATGTTCGGGTCATATAATTTTCAAATAAAGATGGACAACTTTGCATTATAAATAGTACTCGTTGCATGTCACGTATAAATTATACGGTATAATCAAACTTTTATGAAATAAAGATGGGTTAACAATCTATATCCGTCTTTGATATAGCATCACAAATATTTGAAGTTAAGATTTCATATTATATATTCTTAATTTGTAAGTTTAAAATTAATTTCACCCAAATTTATAGTTTAAATTTAATTTCATTTAATTTTTAAGTTTTAAATCTATTTCATCAATTTCAATTTATCCTATTGATTTAAAACATAAAACAAAGTCAAATCGAGTAAAACTTAACTAAAATCTAACAAAATCAATTTTCCATTTCAAAATTAAACCGAATCTCTCTTTCTATGATTCTTGATATCACTCAGATTTTACACTATATAACTAATATGCAAATGCACAGAACAATTGCAATACCACTTAAGAATCAAATCCATATAGTTTAAAATGTTAACACGAAAAGACTATATAGACCTAACAATTATGAAAGTAATAAACGCAGTAAAAGCAAAACAAAAACGAGGATAAATTAAGATAAATAAACAATCAACCTAGGGAATTATAAAGAGGGTTTACAGGACTACTTAGATTTCTTGTGGAGAATGAAATTTCATATCTATATTTGATTTCTAAAAATAGACTAACTCGTAACTTCAGAGCTAGCCAACACCTAAGCGAACTCTTCAACACCTAACACTGTGTCACTTAAGGTTAGACTCAAGCTATGGTTAAAAACAATATACTCAATGTTCCCTTTACTTTATCTCTATTGTAAGATCAACCTCGTGGGGCACCAACCTTACGCCTAAACAAACCTTTTGAAACCTAACATTTTGTTACTCAATCCTAGATCCAATTTGTCAGATCGAATCTAGATTACAAATCATATACTAAGGAAAGATCCTCCTGCTTCCTTTTCTTAAAACCCTAATCTAGCACGAATCGTCGAATCCTAATTCCCCTTTTGTGAAAACCATAGATTCAATCTGTTAAACTATTTAAATATGTTCAAAACAATCAAACAAGACATTGATGATAAAATAAAACAATACTGATATACAAAATAGAAGGGTTCGAGAAACTACTCCAAAATAACAAGATGAAGAGTCAGATTATGTTTCCCTGAAAGCTCTGTAGAGGAGCCCTACGATTCTGACAAAAATTATAAAAAATATAAAAACATGATTTTGGGTGATTTTATAGATTTTTGGGTAACTTTAGGATTTTCCTTGAGCTTGGACTTCGAAACTCAAAATTTAGAGAATTTGAATGTTGAGGATCTGCCGATCCAAAATGGAATCGATCGAACTCTTGCTAACGGTTGTCTTATACGCGTCAGACATACATGTCTTCACGAAACATGATTTAACTCTTCAACCGCTGCTTAGAATGACTTCGAACTACCACCAAAAGAAGGTTAACTCACATGGCTATCTTGTTTCAAAAAGTCAACTCGATCTAATATCATAACTATCCCAGTATGTTATCTCAAAAGAGTGATTGAAAACTTCATAATGACAGAATCTAAGATTTCTCAGACACCTGTAGGAGCACAATTCAAGCTTGCATCAGTAAGGGATTCAAATGAGAAAATCCCTTACGCTTCAACAATAGGCAACATAATGTATGCCATGATTGAATCTAGGCCAGACTTAACTTATGGTATCGGTCTTCTTAGCAGATTTATGAGCAGACCTGGTCATATTCACTGGGAGGCTGTGAAATGGTTGGTCAAATACATCAAGGAGACTATAAATAACAAGATTGTCAACACTCAAGGAAAGGATATTCAAGTCCATGGTTCTTGTGACTCGGACTATGATGCTGACTTAGATAGAAGGAGATCAATCACATGATATATATTCATTGTTGGAGGAAACTTAGTGAGCTTGGAGTCGAATCTTCAACCTATTGTTGCTCTCTCCACTACCGAAGCCGAATACATAGCCCTCACTGAAGCTGTCACGAAAGCAATATGGCCGAAGGGTCTATTAGAAGACTTGAGATTCAATAAGAATTTTGTAAGGATTTCCATGAACGTTCAAAGTACATATCAGTAAGGTATAACTTCATGAAAGACATTATAACGGATAGAGAAGTAGAAGTGGAGAAGATATACACAAGTAGGAATCCTACGGACATTTTGACTGAAGTGATTCCGATGAGTAAGTTCAATGTAGCGTTAGACTTGGTCAAATTTACATTTGCCTGAAAAGACTTGGTGTTTGCGGGAGGTGTAAATTTCAGATTGTGATCCACATGAGCATTCAAGTTAGATGTTTGTATGGTCGATATTTTTTTTATGCTTCTTAATCTAAATTAAGGTAGATTTTGTTGATCTTTGGTTTAGTTTAGAAGCTGATACGAGATGGTTTCTGTTATTATGTTATCAAATTTTACAACGTTGTTAAATTTAAATCGATTTCAAAAATCTGTTTAAAATTTAATAAATTAGTTAAAATTTTATAGTTTTATTTTTTTACAATTTCGTAGTTATTAAATATATGAACTTGATATTCAAAAACATAAGATAATTCGAACAAGTTTTGCAAGACTTGGAATTATCATGTGTTTTTGGACAATACACTTGACACTTACATAAAAATTGGTTAATAATTTGGTTAAAATTAGTTCGTAATTTTGTTCAAATCTTGTTCAATTTCACTTTTGATTTCAGAAAATCTAAACAATTTATTAACATCTAAGTAATCTAAACAATAAATTAAAACATAAACTAATCAATAAAATTATAAAATTAACATCTAAACAATCTATACAGTCAATTAAAACATAAAATACCTATTGATGGCGGCAAAACGGTGGTATTCAGTAACATTAAGTGCCATCAGAAATGTTAACGTTTCTTGGTCAAAGTTTCGCATAAACATTTCAATTACCGTTTAAGTGCGTGATTTATCTGAAATCTATCGGTAATTTCCGAGGGACCAAACTGTGTTGCATGCCAAGTGATTGCTTTGTCATTGTAATAATAATTGCAAACAGTCAATAACCCATCAAACTTGACAGCATATTGACGGATTTCTAACAGGTTTAAGAATTAAATTTTCTTAATGAAATTTGTAGTTAATGTTGTTAGCTCTTATTAAAACATCAAAATAGATGAATGATATATGGTAAAATTAAATTTCATAAAAGTATTGATCATGTTATCATTGAACATTATATTATATAAGTAATTAGTTACTTACAAATGTTTAATTTCACTGAATAATGATGTTTGATTCGTAAACTTCGATATTTTTGATAGATTTAAGTTGTAGGTTAGAAATTTCTGGGTCGTCAAAATCCGTTAGAATGTGACAAAAAAATTGTCTTTGTTGTCGAAGACCTAAAAAAAGAATTAGCTCTCTCATGTGTTTCTGATAGGGTTCGAATCCTGGTTAGCGGTTGCGAAAATCAAGCATGTATGCTTTAACAACTAGACTACTTTGATAACTAGACGGATTTTGAAAATATCGTGCCAATCCATCAGAAATTTCTAACGGATTATGACAAATACTAAAATTTCAGATGGATTTTGATGGATACTTACAGATTCAAGGTAAGGTTGGAAGAAATCTAGTTTGCGTGTATAAAACCATTGGATAAAGATATATAACATTATATATAGGGAAATAATACTATAAAAATTTTAAATCTTAAAAGGTTAAATAACAAAAAAATATTGCTATATTTTCTTTGAAAAATCATGTTATATTATTATAGAGAAATAATATTGTAAAGTTATTAAATCTAAAAATAAATATTCTTTTAGTCATCATAGGAAATAATCCACTATAACTTTTTGTGGTAGTTTATTATGTTTTCATATAATATATTATCAAAAATTGAATCGCTAATATGACTAACTAATATTATTATCCAATGAAAAATAAATTATTTTTAAAATTATATAAATTTACAAAACAATTACTTATTAATAATTATTAGATATCATATTTAACATTAACATATTTATTTTTTTTATAAACTTTAACATATCTAAAATTATAATTTAAAAACACATCATATATATTAATTGAGAACTCACTTAGTCTATGTGTCATTCACATAATAAGTTTAAGAAATATTATATCCAACTTTTTGGTATTTAAAATATTCAAATTCTATCAAAATTTAGAAATTATTATTTAAATTTAAATATTTAATATCTAAATTTTCAGATTACTTAATTTTCGAAATTTAAAAATAATTAAATTCTATCAATCATATCTAAACACAATAAAAAAAATAACTTGAAAATTAACTATACAAAATATTGTAATATATATATATATAAACATAATATTTTCTCAGGTATAGAATTGATCAAAATCTAGTAACCTTTAACCTTACCACCTTTCACTAGCTACCTTATCTGTATTTGTGTGAACCAAAAAAGCCGAATCGAGAAACACATGTCTATATAATCAACCTAACAACTTCACAGAGTTTAAGTAAATGACAAAAGTCAAAAAGTTTACAACTTATTGTTTCAAATATCACTATCCAACACTATCCAAGAAACAACATACAACAAGGTTTTCCGAATTTCGATATAAATGCTAATATACATTTTTGAGGTTATGATAGGCTCCATGCCCAACCCAGATTTTGAGGTTATGATAAAAAAAAAAGTTAAATTTTTAATTTTATCGAATGTATTTATTAGATTGTTCTTTACATATTTATTTTTTATATAATAGTTCAATTGAATTTTAAATAAATAAAATTTGATTAAAAAAATTAGATAGAATATGTTAATTTGAATTTGTTAATTTTTAAAAAAACTAAATTAAGAATTTTTTAATTTTAAATAAATTAAATATTTATTTAAATTGTAAATTTCTTATTAAGAATATATTGTTTGGCAAAATATTTAATATATTGATTTTTTAAAACAAAAATAATGTAAAGAAATTGTACACTTAACATATGGCCTCCAATGAATTCTCTTTTCATATACAAGAGAATTATAGAAAATATATTAAATTAGATTTAAAATATTTATTTTAAAGAAACTATATTTATAAATTAAAAATTTAAACAAAAAGAGTTTCTAGAATATATTTTTATTTGAATATGTTAACTTTTATTTAAAACTATTTTTTATGATTTTAAATAAGTTAAGTATTTATCAAAATTTAAAAAAATATTGGTGGAAATTAAATTCTTGATATACTTTTAATACTTTGACGTTGTTTAAAATTTTCTATTTATGTTTTCTATTTTTTATATTTATCTTCAATAAAATATATTTATCTTTTAAAAATCTAAACAATCGAAAAGATTTCTCTAAAATATATTTTTAGTTAAATTGAAATATATATAAATTAAGTTTTCTAGTTTGATTATTAAGTATTTATTTAAATTAGGTTTAAGATATTAAAATAAAATATCATATAAATTTGTTTGGCAACAGGTTTAAGATATTAAATAAAATAAAAAATAACATAAAAATTGTTTGGCTTATTAATTTTTTTTTTAAATAATCTAAAAATTGTGGACTTGACACATCACCCTAATCACTTCTCTTTTAATATATAAGAGGATTATTCGTGTTCTTTGTGGATTATAATTTATATATGTTAATTATAAAAACATGTTATATAAAATACTTAATTTAACATTTGGCTATTATCTTTTTATATCTAATTTTAATAAATTTTAATTTTACGATTATATTATATTTCCTATATTTTAAAAAATTAATTGAATTTTATTTTTTTCTAAATTTTATTTTTTTTAAATAGAAATTCTTTCGTTTACATTTTTTATTTCTCTGTCTGTTTAACATAACTTGTATTTTTTTAATTTTGAATACTATTTTAGGGAAGGAAAGAATAGTTTAAAACTTTAGTAATAACTTTTTACAGTTTTGAATATTATAATTATAAAACTTTAGTAATAACTTTTTTTATTGAAATCAAATTAATTTTAACATATAATTTATTTTGAATCATATGACTCAAAAATTCAAAGATGTAATCATTATGGACTTGAATTTCAGAGAGAAGATAAAAACACGTTTATATTCTCTTGTTTTTTTTCAAAGTCATAATTATCATAATAACCTTATAGACTAATAATCAATGTGATACATAATTTTTTATTTTTTTTTATTAGTAATGAATGTTCTATTAACATTTTATGTGAAACTTTGTAAAGCAATATTCATATTCCTATAAAATTAATTGTTTGTGTTTGTTTTAAGACTGTTTAAATTTTTATGTTTCAAATTTAAATTCTAAAATTATCTATTTATAAAAGTAAATAATAACTTTATTTATTTATGTTTATTACTTCAATTTTTTTAAATAATTATGATTTTATATACAATTAATTATTTATTTTTTGATGTTTCAAACTTAAATTCGAATAATATTTATTTATTACAAAAATAAATGATAAATTTCATTTAGTGTTTAATATTCAAAAATATATATTTTAAAACAAAGATTTTATATAAAACTTTCTGGAGAAAAGATCTTAATCATGACAATGTTTTCAACTATATCATCCGTATTAGAAATTATAAATAAATTCATCAAATTTATAAATATTTTATATACTAAAAATATTATTAATAATACATATCAAATATAAGAATATATATATATATATATATATATATAAATGTTTGTATTTATGATAACATCATTAAACTTAATATTGTAAACAACACTATAAAATAAGCATTATGACTCATTTTATTCTACATTACGAAAGTTATTCGCCTTCCAACGTAAGTTATAATTTCCAAGAGTCTGAACAATATTCTTTAATACAAAATCTTTTCGAGTGTTTGGTCTTCCAACTTCTATTTTATACGACAAGAAAATAAATGTCTCTAAAGAAAGTTAGAAGTTGCCGACATATAACATGATCCATGCATAACGCGGATTATTTCCTAATCTTCATAATTAAGTTTTTTAAAAATTGTTCATATATTCAATTTTGCTTGTGAGTTGTCACAACGTTATACATGTGCTTTACTATTCTTTTAACATTTTCGATAACCCCAAAATTAGGACAACAAAGTCGCCCAAAAAAAAAAAAAAGTGAAAATGTTAATAAACTTCATTTTATTAAATATGTTAAAATGGTACAAATTATACTGAGTTTTTAGAAAATATTTTAAATTTTACTTTTGAATTAGGTTATGTCCAATTACTCCATTTACATACAAAAACATTATTTTAAGTTAAAATGAGGTATTCGTATTCGTTATCTTCTATATGCTTATTTATTATAATAATATTCATAAATTTATAATTTTATTATTGGTGTTTGTTTAGAGGATTTTTGTAAACTAATACTTTCAACTTTTATTATAAGCCCAAAACTAGGACCACAAGTCCCCACCCCCACACACACGCTCACAAATATGAAATTATTAATAATTTCTTTCAAAATATTTTATATATTTAAATGATATAAAATGATACCAACTTATAAAAGAGTTTCTGAAAAATGTTTTAAAATTAGGCTATGTTCTTACTATTAAACAAGGTGTTCTATTTTAATTGTCTTTGCTTGTTATTATTCAATATTATTAATTTTTACGAATTTTGTTATTAGTATGTGTTTAGAGGATTTTTGTTAGTAGTTTCAACCATCGAGAAGAAGTTAAAAAAAATAGGATGTCAAAACTGTTTATCTAGTAAATACAACATAATCTCTCCAGTCCTTATTATTTGATTTTTAAAAGTTTTTTAAGTTGATTAATAAAACACAAAAACATCATTTAATTTATCTCTTTTTCATAAAAGCATCATTAATTTCATTAATGGTTTTTATCTTTAAATTTTTGCATTAAAATTCGAAAATATCATTTAAAATGAAACAAAAATAAAAACTTAAAACATCACTTATTGAGAAACGGAGGGAGTATAAAATAAATTTCAAACTTTATAAAATAAAATATGAGAACAAGATGTCATAATGTATGAAGGGTACTTTTATCGAAGAAAGCTAAATATTCTCAAAATTTGAATGCCCAAATATAAGACAATAATACGATTTTGATGTATGGATATGAATAGGTAGATGAAGGTTGAATTACTCCCAAGTACGTTGGACATCAAGTTATGTCATGAGTTAAGGATCATTAGTTTTCTATAGTATAATTGTGGCTATGTGAATCGGGGCATTTAGCTCAGGTGGTAAAAGACTCACAGTTGTGGGTATCGTCACCTGGGTTCGATTCCCGACCAGTACTGCAGAATTTACTTGTGGGTTGCAGCACTCCAGGAAAAGATATGTGGACCCCTACTCTATCGGATAACTGATAGCTAACACGTGACTAGTCTAACTGATAGCTAACACGTGGACCCTTGCTCTATCGGATCTCCGATAGCTAACACGTGAACCCCTGCTCTGTCGGAAAAATTAGAATACCTGGTGGTTTTGTGGTGGTTCTCTCGTTAGGATCGTTTAGTTCGATTAAGATATTGTACCTATCGTAGAACAAAAGTTTTGACACATCAACTCAGGTAAAGAAGTGCAACGTTCGTGGGTTTTGATCTATCACTTTGTGGAGTGCTATGAGCAACAAATTTAAAGTAAATGACGCAATATAGACTGATTTTAGAGCCAGTTAAATTTTAGAGATATTCACGAAAACAGAAGTCATATTATACAACATGACACTGAATATGTTTATGTTATATAAGAGTACAAACTATACATCTCCCTCTGTTGTAGTATAACAATGAATCTGCAACCAAGTGATGAAGAGGTCATCTCCAACACCATTTAGAGGAGAAAACGAGAGCAATCTGTTAGGTATAGACCGCTCCACAAGTCCCGCCAGCATCAGAGCAGAGTTAGGACGACAAGAAGCATGCAACCTAGCATTCAGCTCCTTCCAATATGATAAGTTGTAGTCTGAAGCATTAGTCGAAACTAGGGATATTAAGAGTGGGTAAAAACCCTTAGTGTACCCTAAACCCTCTTATATTTTAGACGTTCATGACTCTAACTTTTTTAATAAAAATTAGTAGGGTAAAATATGGGCCGATTATTTTTACACTGAGTCTCAAAAGGGTTTACCCTTTAGGGTTTAGGGTACCCTTAGAGTTTTTTGAAATAAACTTGGTATATTTCTAGTTTAATAAAATAAAAGGACATTTACATAAGACATTAAAATTAGTAC
>OVAO01003291.1:0-11442 GCA_900406285.1 Biscutella auriculata | reverse complement strand
TTATTACTACTCACTATTCTCATTTCAATATCAACTATTAGAGCTGCGGTTCGGTCGGTTCAGACCAATTCGGTTAGTTTTTTCGGTTATTTTCGATTTTGAATTTTATTTCCAAACTGAATTGATTAAATTTCTGGTTCGATTCAGTTTGGTTATCGGTTAATTCAGATAGTTTAAAAAGTAGCCGAATGTAACCAAAATTTTGGCTGAACCAGAAAAAAATAAGGATAATTTCAGGTAATTAGTTTGATTTTCAAAATTTTTGTTTAATTTCGGTTTAAAAAATATAATGATCAAATCTCGGTTAACTGATCGTTTCAGCAAACAGAGTCGATCGAACAAAAAACTGAATCGATTTTAAATCTTCATCCGATCGATAATTTCGAGATAACCGAATTCAAACCAAAACTTTTGGTTCGATCAAATCGGTCGGTTTAGAGTCGCAGGGATATCAACTATGGTTGAACAAAAAACTCAACTAAAGCCTACCAGAATTAAAAAGTACATAACCGAATTGAAATTCTCTTATATACTAAAAGAGAAACATTGAAGGCTAATTGTCAAACCGTCAATTTTCCTATATTTTTTTTTATATTCATTATCTGATATCTTAAACATATTACCAAACATATTTATATTTAATTATTTATTGGTTATGATACTTGACAAACCCAATATTTTCTACTTTAATATATCAATCTAATAATTGCTTAATAATTAATTGGGAACAATATCCTGATAACTTGACAAAATAAAAAATAAAAATATAATAAATACATTTAACTAAATAAATAAATAAAACAATAAAACAATAAAATATAAACATGAATCGGATAATTACACAACCATGTCTTATACTTGAACAACCCAAAGTATAATTATATACGTAGAAATATAAATATATGTGTATTATGATATTCAAAATTAAAATTATGAATAATTTACATCCAAATAATAAAAGTACATGATATATTTAATATAAAAGTAATATTTGAATACCTTTAGTTGTATTTTTGAAAATCAAAGAAACTTTTTTTTTTATCTAAATTTCATTGAACTAACTAAATTTTAAGTTTATATATTCGAATATTTTAAATCATTTTAAAACCGAATGAATTAGGTTTGTGCAAAAAATACAAACTCAAAAAATAATCCGAACCCAACTCGAGAAAACAAAGATTAAACCTGAACCGAATCCAGGGAAAAATCGGAATGGGTACCCAATTTCAGAACCAAAAAAACCATACCCGGGGAAAAACTCGAATGGGTATAAAATTTCTGAACCCGAAAAACCGAACCCGGACCAAAATAATTCGGGTACCCGAAGAATCCTAACCTAAGCCTAAATATTCAATATTTATTAGTATTTTTAAAAATTTGATATAATTTTTAATGTTCAATATTAAATTTAGATATTTAATATATTTTTAATGTTTTATTCTCTTTTATTTTTTGTATTTTTATGTTATTTTTAAATTAAAATAGTTTAACTTTTTCAGATTTATTAGTATTTCGAGTACTTTTAATATTTTTATTGAAAACACTCGAACTCGGCTCAAATCTAGATTCGAATTTTGGTACTCGAACTCGATCTAGAAATAAATAATACCCGAACCGGAAAATAAAATAATCCAAAAGAATCCTAAATCTATAAATTTGATAATCCAAAATCCAAATAAATTAACTCTAAACTCGAATAGATTGACTCACAACTCGAACTAAAAGATATTTTGGATTCTATAGATCTTAAATCTCCTACCAAACCAAACCGACATGAAGCCATCTGAATAAAATCGAATCAATTTTTAAACGAATTCACTATAGATCAAAAGTATGTGTATCCAAAAGACCCGGCCCGAATGAAACCGAAGAACAATATCTGTTCGTAGCTGATTGACCGAGGGCACAATATGAGCGTTTCTCACGCGGTTAGATTCCAAATATACATGAGATTCCGTTTGATCATGACCGTCCGTTGAAAAGTATTGTTTCCCTGCCGTCCATTTTTTACCAACCAAATCAGTTGGGCCCGAAAAGAAAAGGAAAGAAAATCTGAATTTCTCAATCCATTTTGGTTATTTCCATGTGCTATAAACTAAAAGAACATAAAAATAATAATATTTGTTACGCGATCGATGGTTTCCTCGAAGAAGAGAAATAGAGGTTATAAAAAGAGCAAAAACAGAGGGAGAAATAAACTAATCAAACTGTGAATTTTTTTTGTGTAATCCAAAAGATAAGAAATGGGAAGCCAAGGAGGAGGAACGATTGTGAGGAAACCAAGGTTTCTATGTCTTCATGGGTTTCGTACGAGCGGTGAGATTATGAAGATACAGATTCATAAATGGCCTCAATCTGTTCTTGATCGACTTGATCTCGTTTTTCTCGATGCACCTTTCCCTGCTCAAGGCAAATCCGATGTCCAAGGCATCTTTGATCCTCCTTATTACGAGTGGTTTCAATTCAACAAGGAATTCACTGAGTATACGAATTTCGAAAATTGTTTGGAGTATTTGGAAGATCAAATGCTAAAACTTGGTCCTTTTGATGGTCTCGTTGGGTTTTCTCAGGTGAACCTAATATTCAAATCTGCATCCCCAAAAACAAAACTCTGAGTCTGATT
This sequence comes from Biscutella auriculata, assembly GCA_900406285.1. Classification (NCBI taxonomy): domain Eukaryota; kingdom Viridiplantae; phylum Streptophyta; class Magnoliopsida; order Brassicales; family Brassicaceae; genus Biscutella; species Biscutella auriculata. The sequence continues at coordinate 8,819 of OVAO01003291.1, read as the reverse complement.
CTGTTTTATGTATTGCACAGGGAGCGATTTTGTCCGGTGGTTTGCCAGGACTTCAAGCTAAGGTAAAGTCAAAATTTTGGTTCAGCGACAAAAAGTTTGTGTTTCTGAATCTATATTTTTACAGGGGATTGCACTCCAGAAAGTACCAAAGATCAAGTTTGTGATAATAATTGGAGGAGGTAAGTTCAAATCCACCAGGATTTCGGAGAATGCGTATTCGTCTTCCTTGGAAACACTCTCCCTCCATTTTCTAGGTATGATTTCTCCTCTCTCAAGTTCTTTTCTATTCTCCTAAAGAAGCTAAGCTCACTTAATTGATGAAATGATTGTGGGAAATTGGGATTGTTGCAGGAGAAACGGATTTCTTGAAACCTTACGGAATCGAGCTGATTGATTCGTTTAAGGATCCGGTGGTCGTCAATCATCCGAAAGGCCATACCGTCCCGAGACTCGATGAGAAAAGCTTGGAGAAAGTTACGGAATTCATTGACACCATAGAACATGTGGTGATGCAGGAGGAAGAGAAGAAGGTTGAAGATAATGATGTATTGTAAGCCAAAATAGAACAGCGTCAAATGTAATGTATAACAATTGCCAAATGGCTTTAAATTGAACCGGTAACGTTTACGAAAAAAAATCCACTATTACCACACATACAAACGCTTCTTCTAAAATGTAATCTTGAGTAACGCTAATAGAAATCTCTCTTACCATCTTAAATATCAAAATTTCATAGATTTAGAACTGGCCAAACTATCCAAATAACTGAATGAAAAATAACCCAAAAAATAACTGATATCAAATTGAAACCAAGAAAAAATCAAATGGATAGTAAATTTCATTATCTGAATAATCAGAACCGAATCTGAACCAAAAAAATAGATACCAAAAAAAAAATTTAGATAGTTAATATTTTTATTTTCAGTTTCTGTTTAATTTTTAGAAGAATTTGATTATTTTTATTTTTAATATTAATTTTAAATATCTTTTCTCATATCTGCACTCGAGTCGAATTTGTTTGCAGTCGAATCAAATCCAAACTGTAAAAAATAATTAAATGAAGTTTATAACTTAATCCAAAAAAAAAGATAATCAAATAATTATTACCAGAATCCAAATGGATACCTGCGTCTACCCCAGTGACGAAGCTACAATGCAAATAGGTGGGTCAAATGACCTTGATGAAATTTTTTTAAAAATCAATTTGTTTAAAATTTATTTAATATTGGAGATAAATTATTGTATTTGACTCACATGAAATATTTTTTTTAATATAATGACCCATTTCAAAAATATTTTTAGATCTGCCACTGTCTGCCCCTAGATCTATCTACTAACTTAAAAGCAACACTTCAAAATTCAAACCTGATTATCTACGAATTTATGCGATTGAAATTATCATTAGACTACCATTCTCTTTACTAGAAAAATATCTACCAAATAAACAAAATATAATTCCCAAGTTACAACACAAAATTACCATTATATCACAATGTTTTGGGAACAAACGCATTCTCTTTTTACTTATCATTTATAAACCAAAACAGAAACACGAATTGGTATAAGCATAGACAAATTTTTGATTGTCTAGTTAAAGACTTGTAGTGGTTGATCTTGAAGATGCAATTTCAGAAGATTGAGTGTGAAGACAGACGGATGAGCGAAGACAGATGACTGATCAAACAATAGACGATTGTGGTGGATCAGCAAATATGGATATCACGCAAGGAAAAGCACGTGAGTGTGAAGAAATAAGGAAACATATGTTGATGAGGAAATACGGATCGTGGAGACGAAATCATCAAAGGTTTCTTTGAGAAAAGGAAGTTATTCATGATTCTGTCTCAGAAAAAGGAAAGTGGTTAGATTCTGAATATTTCCAAAAGAGAATTACCATTTATGAAGAGAGAGCTCGAGGAGTTCGTTTTGGGATTTTTAGGAGTATAAATAAGGTCTCAAGGGTTAGTGTGCAGACTAATACTTAGAACTTATTTGTGAGATTTTGGCTTAGGGGTTTTTAGTTCAAGAGTCTGCTAAGGTGAGTGTTGATCCTTCTGATTTTAAACAGAGTTGTGTTTCATAACAGAGAAAGATTTGAACGTAGATTAGATTGTTGGGGTTCAAACTAAGGGTAGACTTAGGTTTGAGAAACACCAACTTCGAATGTAATATCTTGTAAATATTAACTTGAATAAAATTTAACAAAACGTTGAACTTGGCATATTTCGAGTTGAAATTGTTGTTCTTTGGAGTTATCTACACTTACCTATCTAAGCAAGGAGTTGGTCTGACTTGGTCATGACTTTGCTTGTCGAAGGCTCTTGCGGTTTGTATCCACAAAGAGTGTAAGACAAAAGGTTTAGGATTTGTTTATGAGGCTATGGGGCCTTAGACCATCTCCAACGCATTGTTGGGATGGGTTTCTTGGCCTAAAAATATATTAAAAATGCCCACAAACGTTTCCATAGCAAGAGCCGATTCTTGCCTAAGAGATTACGAAATCTCGCAAGAGCCGCCACGCGTCGTTCATCCATTGAAGGGCGATTTTTGTTCTGGAAAAGCGAAGAGTCTCTCCCACAGAAACGAAAATGAGACGAGAAAACACGAATCACACTCGTCATCGCCGTTTCGATTTCTCGGTGAAATCTTTCGTGATCCAAAAAAATTCGAGATAAGTTAATCTTCACATGTTTTCTTCCTCTTTTCCACGAATTTGGTGTGTTCTTCGGTGTGGATTTCGCTGTTTTTCGTTTTTGTGTTTTTGTCGATTAAAAATGAAATCGATTTAGGAATATGTTTAGATCTTTGTTTAATTCGAGTTTATATGTATATTTAGGTTGTAGTCTCCTGTTTAATCGGTAATCTCATATAAAACAAAATCGATTTAGGGTTTTGATTTGATTATTTTGAATCGATTTAGGGTTTTCTTTTAAATGAAATTGAAATCGATTTAGGGGTTTTAGTTGGTTTTGATTGACATATGTTATGTTAAATTGAAATATGTTTCTGATTTGTTGTATGAGTATATGACTGGTTAAAATCGAATCAGAGTTATGATGAGAAATTTGTTTTGCTTATGCAGGTTTTGGGTTCTGATCGAGAAGGTATTTGCATGGATCCATAGATTCATTTCCAGCTATCATAACAACACCAAGTAAGTACTGAGAACTCATATTTTTATCTTGTTATTGGCCTGTTGTTGAATGACTTCTATCTGTTTTGTTCTGTGAATGACTTGTATCTGTTTTTTTTTTGTATGAATTATGTGTATCTTTGATGGGTAGTTGGCATGAATGGATGAGATGAGTTAGAGTTTGATTGTTTTGAAATGAAAAATGAAATTTGAATTATCATCTTTTATGAATCTACAAATCTGAATTGTTGTCCAATGAAACATGAAATACGATTCATGAATTATGTTTTGTCTTCTGAGTCATGAAATTTGAATATGTTATGATGAATGGATAAATGTTCTGATATGTTATAATTATGTGATTGATACTAAACAATTGAGATATGTTGTGATAGATAGTGATGAATCGAAATATGTTTGAATTTGTGATAGATAATGATTGATACTGAATAATTGAATGATCTGATTAGAATTCTGATAGAATGAAATGGTTATATGAAGTTCATTTGAAGCTGATTAGATTTAGATTTCTGATCATGTTCTGATTTGTGAATTGGTTGAAAGTTTTGTTGATATGTACTTAATTGTCAATTGATTTTGTTAAGAATAGATGATATTGTACTCAATTGTGAAATGTGAATTGTGTTAGTTGAGAATTGATGAAATCGTACACAATATTGGTGAGACTTAGATGATTTTGCATTGATATGATTTGGTAGTTCTGAGACAAGATGATGTATGTTTTAGCATTTAACACTGATATGATATAGTAGTTATGATGTATGCTTTAAAACTGATATGATATAGTAGTTATATTGTAAGCTTTAAAATTGATATGATATGGTAGTTGTACTGTATGATTTAAAGACTGCTAATATTTGGTTGGTTTGATATAATAAATATATTAAATACCATTGAATGCTTATGAGAAAACCATTGAAAACTTAAACCACTAACTCCAACGTAACTTATAAATTATGTATAAACATTTTGTTATAAAACATCTTATATTTAAACCTAAACTCAAACATAAATTGAAACCTAAACTCAAACATAAACTCAAACCTAAACTCATTCTAAACAACTTATTCTTTAGAAGTTTTTTCAGAGATTGCTTTTTCGATCTCATTCTCAAACTTTTCTTCTCAATTTGTTCTCAGATTGTATTTGTAACTTGATGGATCCTTTTTCTGGTTCTCAACACCAACCATTCGTTCAACTTTTAAACAGTCAAGTATCTCCTCCGGTTTACAGCAGCCAATTGAACCTTAGTCAATTAAACTTTAGTCAAGAAAGCCACCAAACCCATCACATTCCCAACCTTCCTGAGAAGAGAAGGAAATGGAGCCCAACAAAAGATGTTGTTCTATATTCTGGTTGGTTGAACACAAGCAAAAATGCAATTGTGTCTAATGAGCAGAAGAACAACACCTTCTGGAATCGTGTGGCTGCATATTTCAATGCTTATCCTACACTCAAAGGATTTGAGTGTAGAATGGCTGGGAATTGTAAGCAACGCTGGTAGAAAATAAACGAGCAAGTGAGTAAGTTTGTTGGTGTGTATGAAGCGGCATCAAGACATAGGAGTAGTGGGATGAATGATGATGACATTCTGAGAAATGCCTATAAATTATACCAGCAAGATCACAAACTCAAGTTTAATCTTGAGCATGCATGGTTGGAATTGAGACACGACCAAAAATGGTGTGCCATGTTGTCTGGTAATGTTGAAGCAAGTGGAAAAAAGGAAGGTTGATGATAAAGAAGCTAGTTCGAAACATGTGGCCGAAGGTGAAGGGAATGTAAGGTCAATTGGTGTGAAGGCTTCAAAGGCGAAAGGGAAGAAACGAAATAAGGAATCACAAGCTAGTGAAACTCCTTCAGTTGACGCATACTAGAGTATGTTTTCATTAAGAGAGAAGGATTTGGCAATGAAAAAGGAGCTAGTGAAAACGAATATGCTTGAGAGTCTCCTTGCAAAGAAAACCCCACTTTCTGATCTTGAGAATAAATTGAAGGATAAACTAATCACAGAAATGTTGAATGAGTAGTTATTGTAATATGTTTAGTTTGTTATGATGTGTAATATGTAATGTTGTGAGTTCTCTGTTCTGTTTTTCATGTGTAATGTGTTTAGTTTGGTTATGATGTGTAATGTGTAATGTGAAATTTGTAATGTCAAATGTGTTAATTAATGTGTTATTTAGTTTTCTTGTAATGTCAAATGTGTAGTTGTGCTCGTTTATTAATGTGTTACTATTCTGTTAAGTCTCTTTGTGTAACATTCTGTTTTGTTGATTCTGTTTTTTATGAGGTCGTGCGGGCAGTTGATCCTGAAGGAGAACGAAACAGAAGTGGCGAAGAAGAAGTGCTGGAAGTTGATCCTGAAGGAGAACGAAGAAGAAGTGTTGTGTCCAGCTTGAGAGCTTGTGGCGTCCATGAAGCTAGAGCTTTCTTTACAGGGTGTTGCAGTATTCTACACATAAGTTTTTTGATGATGCTGCATAATACAAACCCAACGATGGTATGTAAGTGTAACATTATGAATGTTTGAGATCACTATAATTTTGGTCTAAGAGTTTCTTCACACATAATACTTGTGTTTCTCTCTTGTGCAAATCAGAGAAGCTTTATAAAGTCATCGTTTTTCAGATTTGAGTATGTATGAATACGAATTTATGAGTACGAATTATGATGTGTAATGTTAGAATGCAATTGAGAATGTCTGAGTACGAATTATGATGTGTAATGTTTTATGTGTAATGAATAAATATATTTTTAATTTACGATGTCTAATAAATATATTTTAACGAATTATGATGTGTAATGTTTTATTTGTGTACTATAGTTTTATGTGTAATGAATAAATATTTTTTTAATTTACACAAGCTTTCAAAAACATGTGACAATAAATTCCAAACTAAATTTAAAACTTGTGACATATAATCCAATTCCAATCTTGTGACAATAAATTCCAAACTAAATTTAAAACTTGTGACATATAGTCCAATTCTTACAAGCTAATATGACAATAAATTCCAAAATGTATTTCAAACTTGTGACATATGAGTCCATTTTCTACATCTTGTGACAATAAATTCCAAAATCTATTTAAAACTTGTGACATATGAGTCCAATATTTGTTAAGCTATATAATGGAATGAGTTATTGTCAACATTGTACTCACATCTAAATATTTCAAATAACATTCTCTAATGGATACAAATTTTGATCAAGTTTTTGATCAAGTTTTTTATCAAGTCATAGATGGATATTTTGATCAAGTCTTTGATCAAACTTTTGAAAATATTCCAATTCGTTTTGAACAAGGTCAACAACCACCCAAGGCAAAGAAAAAACGATCATACATCGAAAGAAACCGCGAAGAATGACACATTAAACTATGGAATGATTATTTCTCCGAACATCCGACTTACCCTCCCCAAATGTTTCGAAGACGTTTTAGAATGAACAAGTCTTTGTTCATTCGTATTGTTGATCAACTTTCAAGTCAATATCCATTCTTTCAACAAATACAAGACGCTATCGGGAGGGTCGGTCTAACGGCACTCCAGAAGTCAACAGCGGCGATTCGTATGATGGCTTACGGTTGTGCAGCTGATGCGGTTGACGAATATCTTCGACTTGGTGAGACCACATCACTTTCTTGTTTGGAACATTTTGTGGAAGGAATCATAAATACCTTTAGAGATGAATACTTAAGAAGACCCACACCAGAAGATCTTCAACGACTACTCGATATTAGAGAGATACGCGGTTTTCCCGGGATGATAGGAAGCATCGACTGTATGCATTGGGAGTGGAAGAATTGTCCGACCGCTTGGAAAGGCCAATATTCACGTGGATCTGGAAAACCGACTATAGTTTTGGAGGCAGTTGCTTCACAAGATCTCTGGATATGGCATGCATTTTTTGGACCTCCAGGTACATTAAATGATATAAATGTTCTAGATCGGTCACCAGTCTTTGATGATATTTTGTAAGGTAAAGCGCCAAAAGTTTAATACATTGTCAACGGGAACTTGTATCACATGGCATACTATCTTACAGATGGTATTTATCCAAAATGAGCTACTTTTATTCAATATATCCCAACTCCACAAGGCCCGAAAGCATCTTTATTTGCTACACACATTGTGCATAAAGATGTCGAACGAGCTTTTGGAGTCTTGCAAGCTCGATTTGCTATAGTAAAAAACCCAGCTCGTTTTTTGGATAAGGAAAAAGTCGGAAAGATAATGCGAGCGTGTATCATATTACACAATATGATAGTAGAAGACGAACAAGATCAGTATACTCAGTTTGACATTTCAGAATTCACACAAGAACAATCGAACATAACTTCACAAGTTGATTTCACTTTTTCTACAAATATGCCTTCCAATCTCAGCAATATTATGAACAATCGAATCCGAATTCGGGATTACGACATACACCAACAATTAAAATCGGATTTGATTGAGAATATATGGCAAAAATTCGGCACAAATCAAAATTACAATTAACCGTTTTTCTTTTTTTAATTTGTATTTTTTTTTATAATATGTTTTTATGATATTTTTTTTTAAATTCTATATTAAGAAATAATATATATGTTTTAAAATATTAAATATATAATATTTTTTTCCAATATTATAATTTAAAAAAATTATTATTTTATTCTTAGAAATCTCATTAAACTCTTTAAAATTAATTAAGTATCTTAACTAGGTTCTTAACAATATAAACCGTTATTTATATCTTAAGATTTTTTTAATTGAGTATCTACCATTAATCATGATCTTAAACTCGATAAGTAACCATCATCCATCTCAATAGAATTTCACGAGCACACGCAAGTTAGCTACGAATCTATCGTAAGACTTGAAAAGACAGGTGGTCGCATGTGTGTGAATTATGGCATTAACATGTTNGTCGCATGTGTGTGAATTATAGCATTAACATGTTGACCTTAAAAGATGACGTGTAAACCAATTAAAGAATGTGACAAGTAGTCGCCAAACACGTCTCTTTCTCAAAGTCTCTCTCTTTCTGACTTCACTTTACCTAATTTAACCCTCAATTTTTTCAATTATTATGACTATTAAACGTTTCTCTTTCCCAAATTTGAGACATTCCCATTGATTTAAGCTTCTTAATTATCCATCTACTCATAATTTATTCAAATATTCGAAAAGAATCATCAAGCGCTGCTTTTTTTGTGTGTCTTCTTCTTTCTCTCTCCGTCTCAAGTAACTTGGAAATGCTGTGAAATTTGTAGCAGAGATGGTTGTAAGGAAAGTGGGTAAGTATGAATTAGGTAGGACAATCGGCGAAGGTACTTTCGCTAAAGTTAAGTTCGCTCAGAACACCGAGACTGGTGAGAGCGTCGCCATGAAAATTGTGGATCGTAGCACCATCATCAAGCGTAAGATGGCCCATCAGGTTCGTCTCTCTCTCTCTTCTTACTACTCCCTTGATTTGATTCTGGCTTATATAGATTAAGATTGTTTATCACCATTTGCAGATTAAGAGAGAGATCTCGATAATGAAGCTTGTTCGTCATCCTTGCGTTGTTCGTCTTTACGAGGTGCTTCTTCTTCTTTACTCTTTGCTATTTTAAAATATCTTAGCTTCATATGGTGTTTGATCTTTGCTCCTTAGGTTCTAGCAAGCCGCACAAAGA
>OVAO01003290.1:0-11042 GCA_900406285.1 Biscutella auriculata | reverse complement strand
GTCGACCTCGAGGTTGCGAACCCTTGTGCGAAGCGCGGCTAGCTCTTGTCCAGGTTGCCGGTTTTCTCTCCGGGTATGCTCCATTAGGCGGGCGATGTTGTTTACGACGTTGACATGATGTCTACTTTGCGAGGCGNTTTTCTCTCCGGGTATGCTCCATTAGGCGGGCGATGTTGTTTACGACGTTGACATGATCCCTACTTTGCGAGGCGCGATGAGCGTCCAATACTCTCCGGTTTTCCCGGACTTCACTCGCAATCTCTCCAAGTTGAGCTTGGATGGTATTTGGCGGTGGATCGTTTTTTTGGGGCGGCATTGGTTGCTCTCCATCGGGTGCACGTATTGGTGAGTAGTAGATGTCGCGGTCAACCCGAGCGAGGTTCAATCTCTCGTATTGGAAATCTATGTGCGCGCTTGAGTCGGTTAAAAACGGTCTTCCGAGTATAAGATGGTTTNATTTCGAAGACGTGGAAGTTAGTATAGATTACTTCGTCGAATATTTCTAATCCCACGTTGTAGACTATCCCCGTCGGTCGCGAGCTTGGCTCTACAAAACTTTGAAGGGCCCATCGTGGTGGGTCTCGGATTTCCAATTCTATTGTTCCGCATAGCCCCCTCGTGATTGCATTTACTACCATTCGTGAATCACACAATGCCTCGGGGATGTAGANCTCTCGGATTGGTATTCCTTCCGGGATGTTATCTTGAGGGTCGTCAATCTCCCCGAACGTTCCCATGATGGGCTCTTCATCTTCTTCGTTTTCGAAATCATAGTCATCATCATCACTCAACCACGAGAGCGTTAACTCTTTCGTTTTGTTTCTTCTTTTTCCTTTCTTTTCCTTCCAACCCGCCATCTTGTATGAGTGTTCCTTTCCGTCATTGAGGTATCCAAGGCCTGTGTACTCCTTTTCCTGACGTTGAGGCGTCTTGACCGGTGCTGCTTTAACAAACGTAGTTGTTGAGTTACCAGCACCACCTTGATATCCAAGCCCACATGTCTCCTTTCCCATTCGTCCCGCATTGAGGATANCGTCCCGCATTGATGATCTTATCCAACTCATTGGTACCATTGTTTAACATTCGAATGTTCCTCAGTTGTTCTTGAAACTTTCCTTCGAGCTCAGCTGATTTAGAGACTTCAGCAGTAAGCAAAGCATCAACTGCAGACAGTTTGTCAGAGAGGGTCTAGTTCTCAGCCAAGAGTTTCGTATTCTCCCTAGTGAGATCCTCTCTTTCAGCTTTGAGTTCTCGAATTTCTTCATTCATCTTCACTAGGTGTTCAACCAAGATCAGATTTTCGGATTCAAGAGAGATCTCAGAGGAGTTAGCGTCAATACCATGTTTTGAGTTCAATATCTCAGACACATTAGGCTCACCCAGAGATGATTCATCATTTGATTCTTCTGCGATGTTAACAAGAGCAACAAAGTTGTTTGATAAGTAGGTGTTTACCCTCACACTACTGACTAATGGAGAGTAAAAACTACTTGAATCAATGTAGTATAGAATGGGTTTCACCCGGGGTTTATCGAACCAAAATCGGGAGTGATTACTCACTAATTCTATAGAGAGACTACTAAGTTTTGGTTAAGATATGGAATTGTTTGCCACTAACAAGAACCATACTAATAAGAGTAAATGATTATCAACTAATTGCAATATCAAAGTAACACAAGCAAAGGTCAAGAATTAAGATTATAAAAGGTAAACTAGGCAATTGGAATGGTAATCGATTTCGAGTGATGTTGGCATTGATCAAGCTACTCATTTCTATCATTCAAATGATAATCCTTAGTCTAGGATCTACCTAAGATAGATTAACCCAATCCCTTGGTGAAAATCCCTTTACTAATTGCAAGAGTGAACAATCCCTTGACTAAACTCACAATTAACAAGCAATAAACATTAGCCCATACAACTACTAAACAATCTTAGCACAATCCCTTGGTTAAGCCTCATTTAGCACACATTTAGTTCATTCAAGCATTTTCACAAACACCTTTCGGGCATGAAAACACTAAGCAACAATATTAAATTAGCTACTCCTAATCAAGCATTAAGCTCACTAAACATGTGAAGATCAATGATATTTAAGCCCTAAGCAACTCAATCTCAACCTCCAATCACCCTAATCTACCATCCCAATCACCTAATAGAGAACTACTCACTCATAACTCTAGCAAACAAAATCATGGAGGAAATGGAACTAAACATGATTAACTAAAGAAGATTAAGAAGAATCTCAAATGAAATAACAAGTTCTTCCAAGATTCAACAACAATATTCAAAAACAAGGGTAGAACTAGAGAGAAAAACTTGGGAGAAAAGTGGCTTTGAAGGCTTTATATAGTTTCTCCAAAAATCCAAAGGTTTCCCTACTGTTCAGCCTCGCTGGATCGTCTGGAACGGTCAAGCCTGATCGGTATGCTCGTCGGTCCGCGTCTTCAGGATCATGGACCGGTCACGCCTGACCGGTCCATACCCCAGTATGAGCCTCGGGGAATCAGGAACGAGCAAGTTTAGGTCGATCCATGTTTTGCGGATGTTGTACCGGTCAGGGCACTGATGAGAGCTGACCGTTCCACAAGTTGCGGATGTTGGACCGGTCAGGATGCCGGTCCAGCTGACCGGTACGCCTCTACGGATGTTGAAGCCTCGATAGGATGATGAATGGACCGGTCAAGGCTGACCGGTATGGATGAAGCGATACGTGGACCGGTCTGGGTCCTAGTCTGATCTGACCGGTATGACTCTCCGAAAGCAGAGCATAAACTCCAAAATGCACCAGAGTGCTCCAATAGACTCCGAAATCCGCCTAAATAGGTTTCCACACCTGAAAATGAAAAAGAGATGCAATGCGACCTAATAGACTCTAAATGCAACATAAACTAACAATAAACGAATGAAATCTAATCTAAAATTCGACTAAAAATGAGGTATATCAACTCCCCCAAACTTATCTTTTTCTTGCCCTCAAGGAAACAAGTTCAAGCAAGGAGAAGAGGTTTGAAAAACAAGATTTTAGCAATCCTAAAGTCGTCGATGAGAGCGTTTTCGATCTAGCATGACTACTCATCTCTTCATTTTCACAATCTCGCTATCCGCTTTTATGTAACTGTGCAAAGTCTATCATCTTAACCAATCAATCTTACCTTCCTACATTCAATTAAAAACATGGTGAAACATGATCAAGGCCACACAAAGAAATCAATCGGTTCGGCACAAAAGGGGATTCCAGTAGTCAAGAGGGGATTCCACACAATGCATGAAGGTTGATCGAAACAAGGCTTCTCTCGCGGAGCGAAAGGGTCATAGTAAAACCGGGAAAGACAAAGAGCAAATAGGGGGATCCAATCATTGAAACATCCATATAAACCCCAATAATTGCACCTAAATCTACCCAAGTCCTACTCTCTTTTTAAACAACTCATCCCCATTCTTCTTCCACTTCAAGAGATTCTTCATTCTATTCTTTTTCCACTCCATCTTTTGCTTTTATATCCCAGGCTTTCTTTTCTTCTTTCTTTGGTTTTTCTTTGCTTAGATTTTATTCATTTCTTTCCTTGCCTTTTTCTTGCTTAGGAGCATCTTTTCTTCTTGATCATTGATCAATCACTTCATTCCCTTCTCTTGCTTTCTTTTCATTCTTCATTTCATTCATTTTCTTCTTTTCAAGCTTCAAACTCATCATCAAGAGCCAAATTCTACCCTTAACCCATGTTGATCAAGGCCTAGAACTACTCAAGCTCATATCATCTCTTCCAACCCTCAAATCATCCCAAGNTGTTCCTTTGATGGCGCTCTCTATACTTTCAAGTTTTTACCAAACCGCAATCACTAAATATAGAACAAAGAGAACTCACAAAGTGTTTAGGCTAGGGGAAGCAAAGGCTGAGAGGGCACCATTCTTAAGATGAGAATGACTGGATTAAGCCTAAAGTGTTTCGGTTAAGAGGCTTAAATCCGCTTGAAAATCGAGAAGACCATGAAGACATAAGTGAAACCGAGATCATGTTAATTGAAAGTCCGGATTAAACTCAAATAAAGGTGAAGGCAAAGATCGACTAGCAAGAATCAAGAACAATGGACTTAGCTTTTTAAACATCAAGCTTGATTGCATATAAACTTCGAGACTTTTCAAAACTACAAGACCAAAATCGATGATCTAGAGTGAAGGAATTGCTATACTCTCTTTTGAAAACCGAGTTATGAATGCAATCTATATGAGACTCGATCCTAATCTAAATGCAATGCAGTCCTAGATGCAAAAACCCGATTGAAAACCGAATGAAAAACGAATTTTTTTCCGGATATTCACAATGCAAAAAGATTCAATGAAGGGAAAACAAAACAAGGAAAAATCACATTAGCAAACAAGGTGATTCCTCCCCCAAACTTAAATCACACCTTCTCGGTGTAGTCTAAGCAAGAAAGAGAAACCAAAAAGCAAAAGAAAGAAAGAACGATGCATATGTACAAGTGGTGTGGAAACGTACCTACATGTAGCGGGCGTTTAGGTCGAACTCCTCGTCGAGTCGAAGTCCGGGTACTCGTTATCAGATTCCACTGGAGGCGGAGAAGCAATGGGCCATCTAGTCTGGGGCAGCTGCTGAGAGAAGGCTCTCGATGTCTCTGCAAAACTAGCAGAACGTCTACCATAAGTGAAAGTAGGATCAAAGAATTGAGTACTACCTTCTCCCGAGCAAGAGGCTCGGTTGGTGATGAAGTTGGTTAGCTTCTTGAATTTGTCCTCATAAATCTCGTCCTTCCTCTTCGCTTCTTCCCAAAGCCGCTTTGTTTCTCGGCGAGCTTTCTTCACTTGCCCGACCGTTGCTCTTACAACCTTGTCTAAAAACTTGAGCCATCGCCCCTTCTTGTTGTTCTCCTTTACCAACTCCCTAATCTGTCTCGGCTCAGTGGGGACAGCAAGTGGCTCCGTATAGTACCGAGCACTTCCATAGATGTTGCTCGGTGGGCTCGCCTCACAGTAAAAAATGGGAGCGTCATGGGGTGCTCCGGCGTCAGGACCTGGTGCATAATCGAATGGCGTTGGAGGAGGCAGTGGGGCTTGACCAAGAGCATAGAATTTCGCCTCGAGAATATCAAACCGGATGTTGTGAGCCGCATCACTCAGGTCCGTGAAACGGCGGTTGGGAAGAATGATGCCTCGAAGGTTGCCTTCTTCAGTCAAGAAGGAATAGATAGGCATATCACCAACAATCCCGGTAAAAAGGTGAGCCTTCCTCAAATAAGACATATCGAGGAATCTCGGATCAGTCCCATCGGCGGGGTCAAGCGAAGCTCTAACATGTCGAAAGAGAGGAGTGAGGAACCCTCCAACGCTAATCTGAGGCGTCTTGTCAGTCATATGGCACATCCTCATTTACAACTCTAACAACTCAAAGCAGAAAACCTTCACAATGCTCGGTCGACGCTCTTCCAAATGCTCAAATGCCTTCGGGTTGTCCAAGATATCCCGAAGCATAGACGCAACACCAAGCCTGATAAAACGCATCTCATCATTCCGAACTTCCCCGGTTTCTCTTCTGACATAGAATGTATGTACCATGATCTTCTGAATATATTGGATAGAGGGGTGGCGGATGGTAGCGGCCTTTTTCTTCCTAGGCCGAAAAGGTCCTCTAGCCATAGAGTTTACCATCTCATCAATGTCACCCATGCACTCCTCGAAATCGGACAGTCCCCTCAAAGGGAATCCATAAATGTCTTCAATTTCTCGGAAGGAAACCATGTAGACCCGTTGATGCATATCCAAAAACCTGAGAAAACCTCCTCCATGCTCATCCCGTATTCCGCCCTGAGTGGCATACACCTCTATCGTAGCCATGAACCAACAAGTCATCTCCCGATAAGCGATCTCGGTCATCTCCAAGAGACTAGCTATACCCATATCGTCCAGCAACGCATAAGTGGGCTCGAAGATCCCCATATGAGTGAGAGTAGGGGGTGGGGAAAGGTGGTTCCCACGAAGCTATATCCCATGAAGAGCTTCACCATCTCGTCGGGAGATGGTTTTTGAATCTTCTCTATTGAGGCATTTATCCTCTTCAAACGGGCTTCCTTGGAGCGATTGGTCTAATTGGGATGAGTCATTCCTTCATTGTCCCTAATGGCTTCCCGATGAGAGGTCTCGCCTCTACTCCACAAACGGATGGCTCCTTCAACATCAAGAACCGGAAGAGTGTAATCGGGTATGGCGGCACGGGCGCTTTTCTTTTTCCTTGTTGTGCCGGTACTCGATGAAGTCGGTCTCTTTCCCTTGTCGGCTTCAGTTGGCTTAGTTCGTCCCATGTTAATCTACACTTGGGGAAAATCAAGTTAAGTTTACACATTCAATACTCCATATAAGCAATCAAGCAATAGCCATATCAAACAACGGGAGTATGAACATGGTTTAGGAAACTCAAGCTATCCAAAAAGCCCAAAACGAGGATAAAACTCGATAGTAAACATGATAAACGTTAAAGCTCATAATCATCTCATTCCAAAATTGCAATTCATGATTAGATTTGGTTCTCAACCTATCCCAATTCAAGTTTCTAGACAATTGCAACCCAAAACAACAAACATATATCGAAATTTTCAATCCAAATCGATGGGAAATGATAGTTCTTCACCCAAAAATACCCAAATCATCGGTTGGACTAAAAATTCAAGGCAAAATGGGCATGCAACAATGGAAATCAATACAAACCATTCACACAATCAATTAGGAGCAATGCAATCACAAATCTACTCAAGAACAAGAGAGTTCCAACAATGGGGTTCTAGTTAGAGAAAGTGAAGCAAATATTGAGAAATGGAGTGGATTACCTTGTTTAAATGATGATTGGATTAAAGATTCGAATTATAAATAAAAAACTATTGAGTTTTGAGTTTGGTTTGAGAGAAATCGAGTGAGAAATGAGAAAAATCGAATCTCAAATGGAGGTTTTTGAGAGAAAAATCGTGTAGAAATGTGAGGAAGAAGAAGAAGAGGGAAAAATCTCTGTTTTAAACCCGATTTCGTTACCTCGTACCGGTCCACTATCCGGAAAGACTGGACCGGTCAAGACAGACCGGTCCACACACCGGTGTGGTATCCGCATTCTTCACACCGAGCAAGCTAGACTAGTCCAACAACCGGTCCGCAATCCGCAAAACTCATACCGGTCTAGCTGACCGGTATAGGCTCCCAGGATTTCTCGTGGAGCTGTGTATACTGACCGGTCCAGTGACCGATCTAGTCACATCAGGTTCTCGAATCAATGTTTTAGCGGTTCTTCTTATTCCTTGATTGATCCATATTGCATACCGACCTTAGATTCGGTAGGGTTTGGCCGTTGAGTGGCCCGGATATCTGAAATACCTGCACTGGATTCAAACACAATTCCAAAAACGAAATAGTTCCAAAATTCTCCCAAAGTTAAACTCAAGTTCAAAATAAAAGCAAAACGAAGATAATGCATAATGTACAAAGGATAATCATGGGAATTCCTCCCAAGTGAGCTTGTTTTAAGTCTCTAGCTTGACTTGGCTTTTGTTCCCTCACGGGTTAAAATTTCTTTCTAGCTCCCCAATCCGTCTTCGGAGCTCGTTGATTTCGGCTTCATGATCGTGACGCTCTTGATTTAATAGATCCCTTATGTTCCATTCCTCAGTTCAACATCTTTACGATCTCTTGCATGGCGTTTAGAGTGATCGTCTAGAGTAGCTCGGAGCAAACGGACCTCTCATTCCAATTCATCGACGCGTTTCATGGTGACTAAACGAGCCGGTATTCCGTCATCGTGATATCTTGGTTGTCTTACCTCCCTACGCTCCGGGCATTGCTCATCATATGGTAGATGTTCAGGAGAATAGTAAGTGAAGTTGTAAATCTTGTTCGACATCACTGAGAAACGGTCGGCCTAATGTGAGTAGGTTCCCGTCAACAACTGGTTCTTCAAAAATATGGAAGTCGGTGAATACTATTCCATCGTGCACTCGAATTCCAATATTAAAGATCATCCCTACGGGTTGAAGTCTTGGTCCTTCAAAGTCGGTGAGATCCCATATAGGCGGATCTCGGACCGCAAACCCCATATAATGCGCGAGGGATGCCGTCATTGCGTTTACCACAAGTCTTGAGTCACATAAAACGTCTTTGTAGTCAAATCCAACTATTCCAACGTCGAGTTTGTATCTTCCTTTATCCAACCTTATTTCTTCAACCGGAACCCCTTCGGGTACCTCTTCTATTTCAAGTTCACCGAACCGCGATAATATGAGATCTTGTTCTTCATCACCCAACACAAAAACAATAGCTTTCTCCTTCCTTTCTTTATCCAATGCTCTTATATTGTATACTTGCAAATCGTGTCCTTTAATATCCAGCGTTATAATGTCGCTCTTCATGCTAATATCCGCACTTATGGCGGCTAAGAATGGTCTTCCAAGTACTAGTTGGTCAAAAGCTTTCTCTTCGGTTTTGAGGACCATGAAATCTGTCGGGACATTAATTCCTCGAAGAGAGAGCAAAATGTTGAGAAACTTTCCATCAGGTTGCCTCTTGGATGTGTCGGCTAGGATAAAATTGATCCTACACGGGGCAAAGGAAGAGTAACCAAGTCGGTCAGCAAGAGAGAGTGGCATTACATTAACGCTCGCACCTAGATCACAAAGGCAATTATCTAAGATAGTAGAATTAATAGATCAGGGGATCGTGAAACTCCCTGGATCTGTTGTGATAACGCGAGTGTTGTTTTGTTCTTCCCTCGGTGCATATATCTCGGGCAGCAAAGTCTTCTTTTGCTCGTCAATAAGCTGAAGCTGTTGAGTTAGGCGGTCTTTGACGGCTTGAGAGACCGTTGAGCTAGCCATCAATGCAGCAACCTTGGGCATTTGCTCTTCTACCTTCCTTAGAATCTCGATGAAATCCTCGCGAGCTTTCTCAATGAAGCGGTCCGGGAAGGGTAGCTTCGACATGTACACGTCGACTTCTTCTTTGATAAAGGTGGTGTTGTTGTTGTTGTCCTTAGAAACCATATCCTCCTCCAATTATTCATTGTCCTCAATTAAAGCACTTGATGAGACCATGTTTATAAACTCGTTTGACGGTGAGATCCCTTTTCCCGGAAGAGTACCCGGTTGACGAGTGGAAGAGGACGCCACTTGGGCAACTTGATTATCCAAGTTCTTCACATGCGAAGCTAGAGAGTCGAACTTAGTGTTGAGGTCCGAATACATGTGGTCCACCTTAGAGTTTATCTCTTTCTTAAAGTTCCCAAGGTCTACTGCATGCTTCGTTTTCCCATCAAGAACTTGCTTGAGCATAGTGATTGTTTGATCATTTGAGGATTGGCCGGGTTGGTAAGAATTGTACCCCGGAGGAGCGGCTTGTGGAAATGACGACCTTGCGTTTTGTTGATTGAAGGGTGGCCTTTGTTGGTTGTTGTTGGTGTAGACTTTTTGTTGAGGAGGATAATACTGATCTTGAAGATTTGCAACATTGTTGTTCCGGTATGAGAGTGGGTTGTTCGCGTTGTTGTATTGATAATTCCCGCGGTTATAGCCTTGGTTCTCGACATAGTTGACTTTTTCGGCATTGAGCGCTCCATCATCAACCGCTACCGCATGAACACTAACATGCTTGGCGTTGAGAACCTTGTCAAGCTTATCGTTTAGGGATTGAAGTTCGGCCTTGAAGGTGAAATCTTTACCAACCGTGGTGGTAGGTGTAGACCGATCGTAATCCCCACCATAAGCGGCGTCACTTGCCCCAAACGCTTGATTAAAGCAGCTTCGGCGTCGTAGTTCTGAGTGAAGAAACTACCGCCACTTGCGGTATGGATCATCATTTTGTAGTCTTGACGGAGGCCATTATGAAATAGGCCAAGTAGGGTGGCGCTTGTGAAATCATGGTGCGGGCAGTCATGTGTATATTTCTTGAAACGATTCCATGCTTCGATAAGGGTCTCCATGGGGCGTTGTGTGAAAGTGGATATGTCACCTTTAAGCTTGTTTGTGCGGTTTGATGTGAAGAAAGCATTGAGAAAAGCTTTCTTGCATGCCGCCCATGTGGTAATTGCACCCGGAGCCAAACTTTGTTCCCAAGCTTTTGCGTCTTCGGCAAGAGAGAATGGGAATAGCCTTAGCTTGTAGGCGTCTTCACTAACGCCATTGATCTTGACGGTTCCATAATATTTGTCCAAATTGTCGAGGTGAGAAATCAGATTTTCGTTGGGAAACCCGTAGTATTGATTGTTGGAAATCAAGTTGAGCATACTCGTCTTGATCTCGAAGTTATTTGCTTCTACCGGCGGAGCGTGAATACCGGTTCGTGAATCATGAGCTCTTGGTTGGTTCATCTCCTCAATGGTTTGAGGAACGGGAGGGTTGGGTTGGGGACGTTGCTCGGCCATTCTTTGTTGATGAAGAGCTTCACGGCGTAGCCTCGAGTTTTGTCTTTCAAAAGCAGTGAGGTTCTCGAGTATAGGTACAAGGTTGTTTGTTCCTTGTGACTACGTGTTCATACACCTATAAGAGAGTAAGAAGTGAAGGGATTAGTAAGAGTGTAAGAGAAAGAACCAAATCCTTGGCAATCTCAAAGAAGAAATGGTAATCAAAAATCCCGACAATGGCAACGACGCCAATTGATAAGTAGGTGTTTACCCTCACACTATTGACTAACGGAGAGTAAAAACTACTTGAATCAATGTAGTATAGAATGGGTTTGACCCGGGGTTTATCGAACCAAAATCGGGAGTGATTACTCACTAATTCTATAGAGAGACTACTAAGTTTTGGTTAAGATATGAAATTGTTTGTCACTAACACGAACCATACTAATAAGAGTAAATGATTATCAACTAATTGCAATATCAAATTAATACAAGCAAAGGTCAAGATTTAAGATTATAAAAGGTAAACTAGGCAATTGGAATGGTAATCGATTTCGAGTGATGTTGGCATTGATCAAGCTACTCATTTCTATCATGCACATGCTAATCCTTAGTCTAGGATCTACCTAAGATAGATTAACCCAATCCCTTGGTGAA
>OVAO01003289.1:0-11444 GCA_900406285.1 Biscutella auriculata | reverse complement strand
AGTGTCTTAGAAGCTAAATACTTTCATATAAGTGTCCTAGAGTCTAATTTGTCCTTAAATATATAGCAAAGATTCTGATTACACAATCCATAAACAAAAATTGACACATAATTGGTGGTTAACCAACCATTTCGAGAAGATTAAGTCGAGGGTTTATAGAAATAACTCCAGAGATTTGAAAGGATCTAAGATAAAGATTTATGTCAAACACACAATTAGCAATTGAGTCGAGGAAAAAAAAAGTTGAAGATTGAGGCTGACCGAAGATCACACAAGAGCCACTTTATTGAGAGAATCATGAATATCTAAGGCTAATAGAACATCCTCCACTAGATTTAGTGAATTGATCCACGAGCAACAGTAGACGAAACAATAGATTATGGAAACTTTGGAAGATTAACCAATTTTAATACGATTATTCAATGCTCAAAATAGAACTCCGCCAAATCACCTAGACCGACCGGAACACGAAGAATCTCGCCTACAACTTAGAACAAACCTCTACCAGCAAAGCTAAGCCATATAGCGACCCTAAAACAACCCCAAAAATATGTCGGTTACCTAACAAAAATGCACAAGATAGATCCCAAACTAGGCCTAAACTAGCTAAAACTCGACACAACAAACCTCTCCATACCTAGGACCCGACCCAATCGAAGTCAGAATCGGAGCTCAGCCAAAGACAATTGCTTTAGAGGTCGGAAAAACAGGCACCTCCACTCATCCACCAACACAACGACCAACACAACCTTTTTCCTTAGCCTCACCGACTAACCCCACCAAGAAGAAACCACATTTCGTACGAACGCAATGACGAGAAAAGGAGACCATCGAAGGAGGAAAACCAAACTGAGACGACCGACGACGAAAAACAGAGAAAGCGAAAAATCCAGTAAAGCTTCCATATAAATCAAACCAAATTAACCATTAGAGAAGAATAGATTCAATGCCAGAAAACCGACAACTATACAAAAACAGAAGAGAGAGACAAGGGATCTCCTCTTCCTAACGCAGTGGAAGCCGCTAGTGAAGATGAGAGAAGAGGACAATATTGGCAACGACTAAGGGTTCCATATATTTGTATAGTTGAAAATATCTCAAATAACTTAAATTGAACCAGTGAAACATAAACATTTTACATGTATCTTTTTGGCATATGATATTATAATATCAAAAACTTTAGAATAATACAACCACATGAGATCGAAGACCTAAGATTGACACCAAAGCCTAAACGAATACACGCTGAGCCCAAGAAATGGGATTTTTTAAAAATCAACCAGAAGAAACAACTAAAAGCTGGCGGATACAAACCATCCCCGGAAGATAAGATCGACAAACTAATGGGTAGTCCTCGACAATACATAAAGAATCCGAAAAGACCACAAGGCACTTAAAGGTACAAACAAATATTGAATGCCCAACCCGTAGCTAAAACTGACCGACCTAGCAAATGAGCCAAGTGAAGATACCTCCTCGCCCAATATATTGACGCCTGGAAAGCCAAAATGAACTTCAGAAACCGCTCGATACTGACCTAAACAACCTTGACTAGCTAAACAGACACAGTTCTGTACTGACCAACAAAGGAAAGCCATCCTTTTTTATCTTCAAACCTCAGCGAAAAACCTCGTAGAACTCCACCTTGAAAAACAGCTAGAATAACAGAGCAAAACTACAGGTTGCAGACATGATCAACGAATCAACGAAGGGAAAACATGACGCGGTAGGCACAAGAACTACTCAACGGGATAAGGCTAACAGACTTCTCAACACACCATGAATATAAAAACACATCCGGCAACACTACTAATACGCATAACCTGAAACACACCACAACAGATCAACCAACCAGATATACAAAACTAGACTATAATCGACCTTAAGAAACCCAAACACACACACAAAACCATACTCTAATTTTACATGTATGTATCAAAGACAATTTCATATAGTCGGTAATATCAAAACATTAAATAAAACTCTATTAATCAAATAGAGTATTTTTATTTTTTAAAATAGTATAGCGATAACAAGTTTAAAATTATGACGTGACGGTCCGATGATATTTAAATTCTTAGAAATCTTTATGGTTAGAAATAGAATGCTACGAAATTTTTATTTGGTGCCAGTAAATAAATGCGAAAATTTTGGAAATATACAAAAGAATATATATATAAATCCAAATGGAGAAATTAATAAGTTTGTTAGAGTATAAATAAAAATTGGGAAACGTCATCATCTTAAAAAATGACCCCATTTGTTGGCCTACCCCATTTCAATTGTCCATAAGTTTAAATCTAACCTTATCTTTTGTTACACATTCATCATTTTTTATATTCATTTAATTAGTTTCTATATTCTAATTATGATGTTATATAATGTATTTATTTCATATTATTTTATACACGTACAGGTAGAGATCTAATAGAATAAGTTTATTACACTATATATGCAAGCATTGATTCTCGAATGAATTTCAGTGACAAACCAAAAATCAGCTAACGTAAGAGTATTGAATATTTTATTATGATCTAAGACTTTTTTTTTCTTTTTTTTAGTAAAATGGTTTCGTTGGACTTCTTCGTCCGATCACCATATCTTAGAATCCGGATAATATGCAGAAATAAATAAATTTATATAAATTAGGTGTGGACCCTTGAAAATAATAATATCAAATAAATTAGGTGTGGACCCTCGAAAAAATAAAATAAAAAAATATCTAAATGTACGATCGCTTGCAAAAATGGATAAGGGAAAACTGAGTTTAGGGTTAGAGATTCAGATCTGAAATATTAAATTTAGCAAATCAGAAAAGGATTGAAGAAGACATAAAGGCTTTTGATAGTGAATATGAATTATATGTAGATGTGTTACTTTATTATATATGAATGTAATGATGATGATATATTGATATTGATATATATGAATATATATGATGGTTAATATATACATAAATATATCTACTGCTTTACATCATCATTGCCCTACCTGTTTCTTGCATCTTTTTTTTTTGTTTTTGGAGTTTTGTTGATGTTTTCTTTTTGGAGGAGAATTCTAATTTTTTTTCTTCTGATAATTCAGATTGTTCAGACAAAACTTAAAGCAATTATATATGCTAATTATGTGTCTGTATGTTTAATTAGGTAGTAATGATTTCGATCTTTTTTGATTAGTTGTATTAGAGAAGACAACCTAGAAATAGTTGAACCAGAGACAGACTTTTGTAATGTAATGTAACAATCTATTTCCAATAATATAAACTTCAATACTTTATCATAAAAGTGGGTGTATGTACCTGTGTTTTATAATAATGGTGTTCATAATTTTAGTGGTTCAATCACATCCAATAACATATATATATATATATAGTTTCTTACTTTATTGTTATGTATCTCTATTGTTAATTTATTACATTGTTTGGATATATCTTTATAATTTGGACCTAGAAAGAATTAGCTAATTAACCAAGGTCTTCATTCTGAATATATATATAATCATTGAATTATTGAAATGTTTTCATGATTAGTCTAAAAATTGTGAGTCTTTTTTACATTAAAAAACTTGACGAGGCCCACTTTACTCCAATTTTAATTGAGATATGGGACCATCGATGTAAATGAGAGTGGAAGATATGATCAAATCATCAAATATTATTTGATTTAAATTACTTTATAATAAACCATAAAATAATACACTATTCAACTCTAGGGAATAAGAAAATAGACTAAATATGTATACTATACTTTTGGTTCCCTATACTCCGATAGTAGACTAAATCAATAATGTTGATATGTTTCTCTTTGAAAGTGTAAATTCAAGGTCTTTCTTAATGTTTTAATGTGAGAGGTGGCCTTGGATTTAATTGGGCTCCAAGCACACTACAAATTATTGGCCCTTTAACTATAAATCAAACCAAACGAAATCTACAAGAGTTTGTTCAATAGTAGAAGCTCTACAAAGTGGTTTCAATAATCATGATTACAGTATCAGCCCATAAAAGGCCACTATTTTATTATTTTCCTTTTGTCAACATTAATATTGACTAGGTTAATATTCATATTATACATGAGTTAAATGGTATGAACAAAATTAATAATTATATATATTTAATATATAATATAAATTATCTTTATTTTTTTCTTAATAAAAATATTGAATTGAACGAATATAAATTTATAATTTTTATATATTATTGTAATTTAATACCAATGTTTCTCTTTTAATATAGAAGATATATATTTTGTGAAAAATTATATTCTAGATTTAGTTTAGTCAGAGCTTTGTTGGTTAAATTTGTATTGATCTTTAAAAAAAATTGTATTTATCTTCAAATAAATATATTTATCTAACAATTTGATCGAATCTTTCTTGGTTAAAAATTGTATTTTTGTTTTCTAATTATTAATATTTATTTCCCTAAACAACGGAAAATTATTTACTTTAATCCGATTATTTTTGGTTAAAAATGTGTATTAATGTTTTTCAATGGTTTATATTTATCTTAAAAAAATATAATATCTAAACAATATTTAAACAACCAAAATTTTTTCTATGATATATTTTTCTTAAAAAAGTTGTTTATCTTCAAGTAAATATATTTATCTAAAATTTGCTTAAATCATCAAAATAAAATTACTTTGATCGAAATCTTTGTTGATTAAATTCTTTTGTTAATTATAAATAAATAATTTTTATTAAGAATATATTGTTTGACAACATATTCTAAATAAATAATATGTTTTTTTATTTATAAATAAATAATTTTTATTAAGAATATATTGATTGACAACACATATAATAATAATCCATTAAAAAAATTAAACATAAATCTATTTGGCAACATGTTTTAGATATTAATTTTTTAAATAAAAAAATTTAGAGAAATTGTAGGTTTGACATGCGACCTCCAATGCTTCTCTTTTAATATATAAGAGGATTTATCTTCAATTAAATATATTTACTTAAAAATTTCTTTAAACAACGGAAAATATTTACTTTAATAAGATTTTTTTGAATTAATCTTTTTAAATTGTTTATATTTATCTTCAAGCCAATATATTATCTAAAAAATATTAATTTTTTTTTTAGGATTTGTTTCGTAAATGTTTTTTTTAATTATAAATAAATAATTCTTATTAAGAATATATTATTTGGCAACACAAATAATAATAATAATAATAATAATAATAATAATCCCTTAAAAATAAACATAAATTTGTTTGACAACAAGTTTTAGATATTAATTGTTTAAAATAAAAAATTTATAAAAATTATAGGCTTGACACGTGGTCTCCAATGCTTCTCTTTTAATATATAAGATGATTTTATGATCCAAAAATCATATTTTATAAGTTACTGAGCCTAATGCCGACAAAAAAAATGTTACCGAGTTTAATTACATTATTTTCCCTAATAGGCTCAATATTATTTTGTTAATTTGATATAAAACATGGCATTTTCCGTAATATGCTCAATATTATAATTTTTCAAATCTAGAAGAGTTTTGTTTCAAAAATGTTAATAGTCGCAACCAGAAAATGTTTAACTCAAAAACATTTACGTGTCGTTCTCTGATGCCTTCTTATGTTAAATATAAAATCAGTCTTTAATTTTTTTTTTTTTGTCACGGTCTTAACTTTCTTATGAAATTACGCAATATTATTACCATAAAAGTCATAATACTATATATGTTTCTATATTTAAAATATATAATATTATAGTTATTTCAATGAAAGAAAAAATATCTCATATATAATTATATCATAATTTTATTATATTATTTTACTTATATTTATTTGATATTATTATTTTACAGAAAATTGAATTAATATATAATTCATATAATAAATTTTAGATTTTTTTGAGTTTTTTGTGTTTCAATTTTTCAAACGACTATGAAATACTCAATTTATAAAAAATCGTACAAATTTTTTGTTTTGTTTATTGGTCAACCAAATGATTCACTTAGTAAATTTTAAATATTTACATTTATAAAATTAAAATATTTTTTTAAATTTAATATTTATTAGAAACAAAAAATATTAAAATATAAAATATATATAAATATTATATCCCACATATGGTGTGGACCCAATTCTAGTTCTCGTGAATGTGTTTGTTTGTTTGTAAATAGTTATGTTTATGAAGAAAAAAGTAGAGGTATCAATCAGATTGACCCGTACGCAAATAACCGAACCATGACATACATTTTTTTTGTTAAACTGTTGCGGGTTTGTCTATGTAGACATCGATTTACAAGTAGATGTCCAATCTTAAACCGCATAATCCAAATGAAAAACGGATTGTTCCGAAATAAGTGTGTAAAATTCTTAATTTTCAGTGGAGATTTAAGAGCATATTTATAATTGAAAGATATTGAAAATGTTGATTATAGTCATTGTTCAAGAACTTTTTGTTCTTGATTCATCAACTTTTGTATTATTATCGTTGACATGTTTTCTCTTTCTTGGTTTAGATGATAGTTTTGATGATTCATCAAAAAATTCATGTTCAACGTTTACAACATCTACAACTTATTGAGAGTTGAAATCTCATGTTTATAAGTTGTTGTAATCTAAATCCTACAACTAACATAAGAAAATATAATTTAACTAATGAACATAAGTGAAACAACAAGTTCACACTCAACCTTGGAGAAAAAGTTGGCGATTTCTAGGGTTAGCCGCAAGGGCTAACCTCGACGGCTCCAGCTTTTCTCTTTACCGACGCTCCTCCCTCCGGCGTCTCCTGAGGCCGGCGTTAGTCTCCTCTCTGTGATGACCTTCTCTCTTCCTTTTCAAGTAAATCCTAGTGAGATGGAGATCCTTCTGAAACAATGAGTCTCATTTTCGAGTTATGTCGTATCTCCTCTCGTTTTTTCCGGCATGTCTCGCTAGCGTACGTGCTTTTCCTCCTGCCATCCTCCACTGCGTCCACCTCCTCACCCTCCAAAACCTCCCGACGTCTCCAAGCTGTTGAACCCATCTTCTTTTTCAAGCATCGCTCAGACTGCTCCGGGGTTTTTCTCTGACCTCAACTCAATGGATTCCGATGATGAACCGGATCCGGACGCCGATTCACTAGATTCCCTGCTGTTGTCTGTTGAGTTATTTTCCCGTCGATCCAAATTTTGTCTCCCGGTAAAGCTTTCTTCATCTTCTAGAGAGTCTTGTATTGGATCTGACGCCTTCTCGGTTAATCCAAGAAGAAGCTTGTTGTTGTTTGGTACCAATGCTTGTGGTGTCCACTCAAAGTTCAACAAAGGCCATGCCTTCAGGGTTTCTGACCGCTACTGCCCCATACACTCTCGCCTCGCTGCTCTCCTCTTTGTCCTTCTCAGATTCTGCGGATCCAAGAACTCGTTTCCATTCTCCTACCTCTGACAATGCCCTCATGTGCTAGTTAATGTTGCCGTCGTGGCTGCTTTTCCCAGGATAGAGGCCCGAAGATCATTTATCATAGAGTGTGCCCATTGGGCCAATTTAGCTTGTCTGTTCGAATGGTTTCTCGGGTCTGAGGCTCAAAGATCTCTCAATCGATTTCCTTCGCTTTGCTCCTCCGGGATGAAGTGTCTTCTTAAACGCATCGCAACCGTTGTACCGGTAAATGCTCCATGTTTGATTCGTTCACTCCTTAGAGTTGAAGAATCCCTAAAGTTAGACTTCAAGCCGATCAAGACCGAAGCCTTCTCATTTGAGACCGTTTATATATTTTTCATCCTATCGTTTACTGCTTTCATTTATGTTTTGGTTATGCACTTACTTGTAAGTGAAGAATCTCGAACATCGAAGATTTGGAGGCTTCGTTATGTAACTGTTAATTGTTTAATGAAATCTTTTCATCCAAAAAAAACTAATGAACATATGAATAAAATCAAAACTTAAAATGCATAAAATCATAAAGTTATTTATTGAAAACACTGAAACTTATAAAAACATAATAATTAGATCGCTCATATCTCTGAAACTCTAACTGTAACTAGGCGTATGACTATAACCACACCAACTTCACTTAAAAACTTTGTAAAAACTTCTCTAAATACACACAAACACTATAAATGATGATGTTATTTGGACTGACCCGAGGCCTAATAGACTAAACCGCAACAAACATTTTTTTTGTAATCCGTGCGAATCTATCCACGCAGACAGCAGCCAATGGATAGATGTCCGAACCTAACCCGCTATAAAACTATTTGAGGTTAGCCCTCGAATTAGAACCCAAATTTACATCCCTCGAGTCGCATACAAATAACTTCAAATCGAATTATGAAAAAAGATTACTGAATATTATTGAAAGCCAAAAAAACAAAAACTTGGTAGACAACAAAACAAAGCTTACACTCGTAGCAAGTCCAGTGTTAACAGTTTAAGAACAAACCAACCAAGACGATGCTCTCTGGAATCTAAATTATGTCTAAAAACCAAACAAAGTAGGAAACAAACAAAGAGTCTTTTGGAGATTGCGAAATTCAAGGAACGTTCATAACCTGAATCGATTGCAACATGTCCGAGACTGCGACCACGAGATCACCAGATTTGATCATACCTCTTGCTTTCAGTAACGAGAATGTTTTGTTCAAGTTGCTTTCCATGTCATCGGTGAAGCTGAGACGGAATGGGATAAGCCCCCATTGTAGGTTTAACCGTCTTCTCACCGAGGTTGAGGTCGTGAAAGCAAAGATCGGGCAGTCTGGCCGACACCGTGAAACTAAAGACGCCATGTGTCCGCTCGTTGTGTAGACGAAAACCGCATCCACTCCAAGATTGTTAGCTGCAAAGTTCTTGATGAGTATAAAAAGAAACTAAAAGAAAAGATTGTGTTCGAGGAACAAAGAATCTTGACTTAGGTACCCATTTTAGCAGCGGAATTGCAGATTTCTTCAGAGATTTTATCTGATGAAGTGGAGCCTATGGCTTGAAGTGGCGTAGACTCGTAGCGTTTCTCTTCCCTCCACCATCTTTCGATTCTTAGACTGACACTCCTAAGAACCCCGAGCGCCTTGTCCGGGAATTGACCCATAGCTGATTCTCCAGAGAGCATCAACGCATCTGATCTTTGCCTCACTGCTTCAGACACGTCAGCTACTTCTGCTCTGGTTGGGGTTGGGTACTCAATCATGGACTCGAGTAGCTGCGAAGCAACAATGACGGGTTTGTTTAGCGCTCTGCAGACTTGTACTATTCTCTGTTGAGCTGCTGGAACTTGCTCAAGAGGTATCTGAGCTCCCAGATCTCCTCTTGCAACCATTGCTCCATCTGAAGCTAGAATAATTTCTTCCAAGTTTGTCAGTGAATCGATGCTCTCGATCTTTGCAATTACTCCTACTTCCCTGCATCGCAAATACAATAAAACATCAACATAATAGATCATATGTTTCTTATACAGAGAAGTAGTATGATGTGTTGATATTGAGGCATGTTTACTTACCCTCCACGAGAACGAGCAGCAAGGTAACTTTTAAGATGATTAATTACTTCAGCCGACTTGACAAACGACACAGCAATGAAATCCACACCTTCAGCAATTCCAAAATCAATATCCAACCAGTCCTGAAAATAATTAAAATATCATCAATGAAATTGCATCTGTTTTCTCCTCAGGGGAGATATTCTATATGATTATAGTTTTTGAATAAAACATCCTCCTCCTGCAGATTATCATGTGTGCACAGACACTAACAAAGAGACAAAAGTAGATAATGATGTCCCATACAAAATCAGCACTCTTAGATTCATATGGATTTTAGTGTTTGATAGAAAGAAACTGCTATTGCTGATATAGCTACTTGTCTCTTTTGTTGTTTCTTAATCCTCTGTTTTGCTAACCTGTTTCTATAGCAGAGAACTACTGATTCATGTGTTTTCTCTTTCTTAAAGTAATAAAGACGACCAAAAAAAAAAAAGATTCACATGGGCTCATCTTCTAGGTAACAAAGTGTACATCTTCACATTGTTTTTATCCATCCCCAGTTTACCAAATAAGGGTGAATCAAAAGTCAAAGGTTTAAGGGGAAAGATTAAAATTACAAACCTTGGAAGAAATTGTTGGCAGCATGGCATTACGCTCACGTACAAGACTTCCATCTCTCCAGAAAGTCAGGTTAGCTCGAGGAAGCAACAATCCAGGATCAGTACATAGACACTTAACATCAGGACCAATCTTTTCAATCACGTCAAATCTCACCATTCCACCATCAACCAGAAGTTCATCACCAACTCTTACATCTGCATAACAAATGATTTCCATTTCACACTCAATCATCTAATGTTCTGTACCTTCACTTCATCCTTTATGAGGCGAAGTACTTCTAAATAACAAAACGTAATTGCAGAATACCTTCAGCAAACCCATCGTAGCTCACGCTGATGGTACGTGCAGGACGAGAAGAATCAAATGCTCTAACAGTGAATGTCCAAATCTCACCATCCTGTAAACATCATACCAAAACATGTAAAATTATACACAGCAATGTATGCATTAAGCTCGAATTGAAACAAACCTCAGCTTTAGCTGAAGCTTCGCCGCCAAGATCACCCATGTGAATCTCACTACCTTCAGTGTCCATCATGATGGCAACTGCAAAGCCTTTATCCTCGTTAAGTCTCCGTACACTACGAATAACATCGCGGTGCCAATCGCGAGTTCCATGGCACATATTGAGCCGTGCGACGTTCATGCCTCCGACTGCAAGCGCCTCAAGCTCTTCGAAGCCGCATGTCGCTGGTCCGATTGTGCAGATCAGTTTCGTCCTCCTCGTGCTTCTGAAACCATTCTCCTTAAGTTC
Organism: Biscutella auriculata; assembly: GCA_900406285.1. NCBI lineage: Eukaryota > Viridiplantae > Streptophyta > Magnoliopsida > Brassicales > Brassicaceae > Biscutella > Biscutella auriculata. The sequence goes on along the minus strand of OVAO01003289.1, from coordinate 655 downwards.
CGCCTCCGTAACTGTATCTACTTCAATTCCCGACGTATCCACGACGGATCTCTCCTCGGCTTTCACAGCGCCAGTGCCATTAGGAGAGAGAAGGACCTGTGAAGAGGAGGAATCTAAATCCGGGGAAGGAGAGGGAGACGAGGAGGCTCTGATGGAGGTGTACTTGATGGTGGTTAGAGGGAAGCGGCGGAAGGAGACGGAGGAGAGAGTACGGTGGAATTGTGATTGAGGGAGATGGAGAAGGTGGGGAGTGCGTGAAGGAGTGGAGAAGTGAATAGACTGAGACATAGATTCCGGCACCGGAGATGGGAGAAAGACCGTAGAGTCTAGTCTCTGGAGATGTTGAAGAAAGGCGGAGATACCGAAGTGAGAGTGTTTAGTTGTATTTTTGTGATAGGACTTTTGGAGGGTTATTATATTGGAATATTCTTCTTTTTTTTCTGCCTATCTGAAAAGAAAATATAATCTCATAAAACTTTTTTTTTTGTTTTTTTAAGTGAAGGCTACCTACCTAAGTGATCAATTAGAATCTTATTAAGCCAATGGAGTATATTAATTTATAAGTATTTAAAAAAAGAAAATTTATCTTTACATTTTATTTACATCCCCTATATATTAATTCAGAAACATTTTTAAAGAATAACCTTACTCTCAC
>OVAO01003288.1:0-11444 GCA_900406285.1 Biscutella auriculata | reverse complement strand
TCAAGTTCGACACGAATCAAGATTACAATTAACCGTTTTTACCCGTTTAAATATGTAGTTCTTTTTATAATATGTTTTTATTGTATTTTATTTATAATTATATGATATATGTTATGAAATAATTTATAATTTTATATAAATTTATATAAATTACATTATTTCTAATATTACAATTTCTAAAAAAATAATATTTTAATCTTAAGAACCTCAAATTCAATCTACCATTGGATCCCTCTTTTTTGTTTAACATTCCAAAGTTCCTTAATTTTAATCTAATCATTATATTTCATTACTTAACTCTTAAGCAACCCATTTGGAGTTCCACCATTGCTTATGCTCTTAAGTACCCAGAAACTGTGTACCCACATTTCAGTTTGGTCGCGTACCCATAACTCATTTGGTCGCGTACCCACATTTCAGTTTGGTCGCGTACAAACCGATGAGCAATGGACTTTGCAACATCGTCAAGTGTATGGGTGTATAAGGCAATGGATTGATGATAATGTGTTGCAACATATTGAGAATGAGACTAATGCTCGTTCTTTGTGGTTGAAGCTGGAATAATTATTTGCTCGGAAGAAAGGGAATAATAAAATGTACATGATGAAGAAGTTGCTTGAGTTGAGGTATCAGGAAGGAACTCTGATGACAGATCACTTGAATGCATTTCAAGGAATTCTCAACAAGCTGTCTAACATGGGTATCGAGTTTGATGAAGAGATCCATGGTCTTTGGCTTCTTGGTACATTACTAGATTCTTTGGAGTTGTTCAGGATGTCTCTTTGTAACTTCGCGTCGGAAGGTGTTATTTTGATGGACTTAGTGAAGAATAGTGTTATGAATGAGGAGACTAGAAGGCAATCCAATCCTAGTTCCTCAAGGTCAGATGTTTTAGTTACTGAGTCGAGGGGAAGAAGTTCATATACAGAGCCCAAGAGAGACAAGAGCAAAAGCAGAAGCAAATCTAGCAAACCTGGAAAATTTGCTAATAGTGAGTGTCATTATTGTTACAAGAAGGGGCACATGAAGAAGAATTGTTGGTGATGTTTTCTTGGTGACTAGTTTTTGCACTAGACTTGTGCTTAAGGATGTTAAGCATATTCCAGATGTTCGCTTGAACTTGATCTCCACAGGGAGACTTGATGATGATGGTTTTCATAGTTTATTCGGAGGTGGTAAATGAAAATTATCAAGGGGNAGTTTATTCGGAGGTGGTAAATGAAAATTATCAAGGGGTTCTATGGTTGTAGCCCGAGGTGATAAGTCTTCATCCTTCTATTGGATGCAAGCTAAGTGCTCCAGAGTCATGGTTAATGCAGTGGAGAATGGTGATGCCTTAGAGTTATGGCATAAGCGACTTGGTCACATGAGTGAGAGAGGATTATTTGTGTTGTCAAAGAAGGAATCTATTCCGAGTACATCCGGTTTGCACTTGCAGAAGTGTGCGCGTTGTTTTGCAGGAAAACAACAATGGTATCTATCAAGTCTTCTATACCTTCCAGGAAACCTAAAGTACTTGATTTGATACATTTAGATGTGTGTGGTCCAATGAAGACAAAATATCTTGGTGGTGCATCATATTTTGTTACATTCATTGATGATCATTCAAGGAAGTTGTGGGTTTTTATGATGAAGACTAATCAAGTTTTGGGATATTTCAAGCACTTTGTTGCTTTGGTTGAGAGGCACACTGGAATGAAGTTGAAGTGTATCCATAGTGATAATGGTGGAGAGTATTATGGACCATTTTATGCTTATTGCAAGGATCATGGTATTCGACATGAGAAGATGTCACCCAAGACTCCACAGTTGAATGGGTTGGCTGAGAGGATGAACCAAACGATTGTCGAAAGGGTTAGATGTTTGATTTCACAGTCATGTTTGAAGATGATTTTCTGGACAGAGGCTTTGAGCACGGTAGTTCATGTGCTAAATTTTTCACCAAGTGCTCCATTATAGGGTGATATTCCAGAGAGGATTTGGATTGGTAAGGATGTTTCTTATGGTCATTTAAGGGTCTTTGGGTGCAAGGAGTTTGTGCACATTCCCAATGATGAGAGGTCAAAGCTTGAGATGAAGTCGCGACAATGTGTGTTCATTGGGTATGGTCAAGATGAGTTTGGGTACATGTTTTATGATCCCGCTGAGAAGAAGCTCATTATAAGTAGAAATGTTGTGTTCATGGAAGACCAGACAATTAAGGACATTGAGAAGTCAGGAAAAATAGCTCAAGGAGATGAGCATATGTTTGATTCAGAGGTTGGTCCTTCTACTTCGGTCCAAGGTCAGGTTGCAGATGAGGTTCATGTTGATACACCTAGCGCAGTTGCTTCCGCACATGATGGTGATGAGGATATTGGTGATCATGATGATGATCTGGTGAGTCAACAAATGTTGAGAATCTACCTGAGATTAGAAGATCTGAGAGAGGTCTAAAACCATCAACAAGGTATGATCCTAGTGAGTATGTGTTGCTTACTGATGAGGGAGAACCTGAGAGCTATTATGAAACTTTGGAAGGTGAACACAAGGACAAATGGCATGATGCCATGAAGGATGAGATGGATTCCTTTGAGGAAAATGATACATTTGAGTTGGTCAAATTGCCATAGGATAAAAGGGCATTTCTTAATAAGTGGGTGTATAGGATTAACATGAAGAGAACAATTTGTATCCTAGATACAAGGTGAGGTTGGTTGTGAAAGGGTTCAACCAAAAGAAGGGAGTTAATTTTGATGAGATATTTTCTCCTATTGTGAAGATGTCATCCATTCGGGTTGTGCTTGGATTAGCAGCGAGTCTTGATATAGAGGTTGAGCAAATGGATGTAAAGACGGCTTTCCTTCATGGTGATTTGGAGGAAGAGATCTACATGGTACAACCAGAAGGCTTTGCAAAGAAGGGCAAAGAGGATTTAGTTTGCCGGTTGAAGAAAAGTCTCTATGGATTAAAACAAGCACTGAGACATTGGTATAAGAAGTTTGAGTCAGATATAGAGGTTGAGCAAATGGATGTAAAGACAAATTTCCTTCATGGTGATTTGGAGGAAGAGATCTACATGGTATAACCAGAAGGCTTTGCAAAGAAGGGCAAAGAGGATTTAGTTCTTTTAATAATATGTTTTATTGTATTTTATTTATAATTATATGTTATATGTTATGAAATAATTTATAAGTTTATATAATATGATAGTAGAAGAAGAACGAGATCGGTATACTCAGTTTGACATTTTTGAATTCAGACAAGAACAATCGATTAGAACTTCACAAGTAGATTACACATATTCTACAAATATGCCTTCAAAAATCTCGGTAATATTATGAGCAATCGAATCCGAGTTCGGGATCAGGCAAGATTAAAATTAACCGTTTTTACCCTTTTAAATATGTACTTCTTTTTATAATATGTTTTATTGTAATTTATAAGTTTAAGCAAGTTAAATAAATTTTTTTTTTTTCAAATATTATAAGAATAAAATGATATTATTTTATTCCTAAGAACCTCAATTATTCTTAAGAATAATATTATTTTATTCTTAATATGTTTTATTGCNGCATTTTTAAAATAACTATATGTTATATGTTATGAAATTAATTATAAGTTTAGAGAATTTAAAATTATTTACATTTTTTGCCAAACAATTATAATTAAAAAATATATATTTTAATATTAAGAACCTCAAATTAATTTTACCATTGGAGCCCTTTTTTCTAAAATTCCAAAGTTTCTTCAACCAATCATTAACAATATTTTTCATTAATTAAATACGAAGAACCCCTTGAAGGAACTCCCCCATTGTACATGCTCTTATAATAATGTTGATATGTCAGGAGATATTGACTCAAGGAAGTCTACTTTAGGTTATTTGGTAACATTTGCAGGGGGAGATGTGGCATGGTAATCAAGATTGCAACAGTGTGTTGCACTTTCTACCACTGAAGGTGAGTTTATTGCTGCAATGGAAGCTTGTAAGGAGTTGTTGTGGATGAAAGGTTATCTTGAAGATCTAGGTTTCAAGCAAGACAAATATGTGTTGCTTTGTGATAATCAAAGCGCAATTCATCTCGGAAAGAACTCTATATTTCATTCGCGTTCAAAGCACATTGATAGGAGGTATCATTGGATATACGTGATGTGGTTGATTCTAAGGAAGTGAAACTTGAAAAAATTCATATGGATGATAATGGAGCTGATATGTTGACAAAGTCATTGCCAAGAGGGAATGTTGAAGTGTGTAGAGAGATAACCGATATGGTTGTTTCCTCCAACTAGTCGAAGGGGGAGTTTGTTGGTGTTCCTCCTATTGAGGAAACCATTTGGACTTGATTAGAAAGATCAAGTATGAGCCTAATTTGGGTTTATTGGGCTAAGATAGGGTTGATTTTTAGTGGGAGTATATAATCCACTCTTAACATCATTTTTGAAAAGAGAGAAGATAAGAGAGAGAGGAGAAGAAGAGAGATTTTCGTCCAGCTTATTCAAGACAGGTTTTGGATACTAAAGAGTGATCTGATTGAGCTGAAATTATGTGGAGAGCTTTGTGACTCAGTGGTCTTGATATCCAACGGTGAAATCTTTGTTTCAACGGTTGGTTTGTGAGAAATTTGGGTTTTATCAGAGTTTTTCGTCCACAGTTTTTCAGAGGGTGTTGTCTTGGTTGTTTGGGAAATCCAACGGTGGATTCTTCTCGGTTTGAGCTGAAATTTGGCAGACGTATTGTTGACTCATTCATCTAGGATTTTTATGGTGGAGATTTGATTTGGTGGCAGGAATCCTAATGAGATTGGAGTCGTTTTTTACTGCATTTTTCTTAAGCTTTTGTATTGCTCTCTTTGTTGAGTTTTGTGTTGATTGTGTTCTTTGGAACAAAGAGGACGTGGTTGTAACTCGGATTCATTTGATATAGTGGATTTTGTAGTTGACTACGGTCCCGTGGTTTTTACTCCTCTCATTGAGGAGGTTTTCCACGTTAAAATTGCGTGTCTCATTTACAGTTTTGTTTTTGAGATTTTTGGACCCACAGTCTCTGTAGCCAAGTACCCTTGTTTCTTAAGTACCCAGAAACTGTGTACCCACATTTCAGTTTGGTCGCGTACCTACATTTCAGTTTGGTCGCGTACCTACACCTCATTTGGTCGCGTACCTACATTCCCTGTTTTTGACTGTGTACCCTTGTACTCGCATGACCTGTATAACCATGTGGTGGAAACTTCTTTAGTCCGTTGTGCATGTTTTTGTGTCGTTTTCCCAACAAATACGAATTTAAAATAAGTGAAGGTTGATTTCAAATAACTTAAACAAACCTATACATTAGTTTTCATTTCAATATTTTTAGTGACGGCGTGAATAATAGCGATGTACAATATGATTAAGATGACACGTCATCAAAATGTTTAGGCTTTATAGAATAACTAGGTTAGGACTTGGGTTATGCCTGAAATTTATTGTTATAAGACAAAAAATGTTTAACTTTTAATTTTATTGAATGTACTTATTATATTGTTCTTTAAATATTTATTTCTTATACAATAGTTCAAATGAATTTTAAATAATGAAAATTTGAGAGATTGTCCCAAATTTGGTTCAATTTTCTAGAGTAGACTTCGACACTATATCCATTTATGCCCACAACACATGAGTTCGACTTTCAACTATTGAATTCGTACACCATTAATCATAGAGAACATGCGTTTCAAATATTACCACAGTTCATGTGCTACGTCATGATGTCATTTTCATCCATGATACTAGTAATGCTTGAATGGTCCACCAATCTTTAAGATCCCGTGATCGCTTTGTTGGTTTGACAATCGAACCATCCAAAAACTCAAACTTCTCCCGTTAACTCAGGGTAATCTACAAGCCATTCGCCCATTCATCGTAGTTGATTCCTCTCAACCAATGGATATGATATGACATCGCCCAGATTGTCAGCGGAGGTAAGATCGTACGGCGAAATTGTTGCCTCACTTCAACACTTGCAGTAGCGGTTGGACTTCGTTGTTCGGGTTGACGTTCTCCATCAAAGTTTCGTTTTTGTTTCGTGAACTTTTCTAAGAGAAAAAACAAAGCTCTAATACCATATAAAAAGTTTGAATACTATGAGAATTACTGTATATTCATTATGTGGAAAAGGCGATATATATAGAAGATATAAACAACTGCCCAGAAGCTATATACCCGAAAAGCATTTAAACTATTCTACGAAGATCCTTATTTACAGTTTAATAACTTATCTGTTATGTATGTTACGCACAGAAAATAAACCAAAGATGATCAGAGTCAATAACCAGCTCCAAAGAGTTTTTGGTTATAATACTTTTGAATCTTCCAATTTACGAAGTAATATAATACAACTTTGTATTCGTTCAACAAAACTTGTCCACGTTACGGAGTATAGTAGTTTATGTCTTCCACGTTTACGGAGCATAAAAACCTAACACTTGCAAACTTCGTTCATAGGTGGTTAGTTTGTATATTGTGATAGATCAAAATATTTTGTAGATTTCACTTAAAATTTTCTAAATCTTAATTGTAGACGTATGTCTATCTCTGAGTACTGTTTTAAGATGTTTTCGTGTTTCTTTTTGCTTTCGTGTCGAGGTAATATTTCATCTGTCTACAAAAAATGCATTAAATCTAATGATAATTACGCTTTCAAAATAATAAATATACAATTTGATTACGTTAATGTATATGTATAATATTATGTTGCATGCAATATATAAACAAAAGGCGGTTTGTTGGCATAAAGTATTATTAGTATATACAGTCGGTTTAATTTGTTGTAAATAAGTCTGTTAGATTCTGCCTATTTATATATTTTTGTATACAACATTATCAGGTTAATCAGATAATGTGAATAAGTTTTATTCATTTTAATATGGTATCAGAGTCAAAAATAATTCGTTTATCTTTCTCTTCCGCTTTTCTCGGTGTTTTCTCTTGCGAAGAAATAACGTCTTGTCTTCGTCTCTTCTTCAGCTCCGATGAGTTCAATCCTCTCTAGTGGCTCTGGAAATGACTTAGACTTGCGTTCTTTCTTCTTATGGCACCTATCAATCCAAATTTCAGCTTTCAATTAAACTCTCTTTTTCTTTGACCTCTGATTTTGTCGATCTTTCATTTTCGGAAAAATCGATCTTTGTTTCTTTCTCCGATGACTTTGAATCCCGATTCTCATCGTTAATTTCACACTAGTAAAAAAATCCATATAGCGACGACATTTTTCCTAGGTACAAGCTGAATTTTCGTGGGTATAGATGTTTAGCCACGAATTTACCACGAAACATATATGTAAGTATAGCCCCGTGGATAACCCAACTTCGTGGGTATAAGTTGCCACGAAATTACCACAATCATATTTGTGGGTATATGTTGTCACGAAATATTGTTACATGGCTAATTATTCGTAAATTAAAATAAAAATAAATCTTTTGATTTAATTTTATATTATTATTGTAAATTAAATTTTATATATTAAATATATTAATTCATTAGAATCATATATTAATAATTTAATTTACAAATTATAAAGAAAATACAAAAAAATACAAAAACGCTCGCAGCCTCGCCGAAGCCTCGCCGAAGCCTCGTCCGATTCTCGTCAGATCTTCTCCAGGAGCTCTACCACGACACCGCCTCGACCAACGCAGACCCTTGCCGAATCTGAGATGCAGAAACAGACCCTCGTTGAAGCTTTGAAGTGAGACAGAAACGACAACACCGCTGGAACTGGAGAATTGCTCGACGCCTCGCCATGTTTTCTGCTTCATTCAACTCGCCTCACCCGATAAGAGGAGAAGACCATCAAAGGATGAGCATCGGAGGAGAAGACAACAGATGCAAACTCTCACCTCTCTTCACGGGCATCGGAGAATAAGACCACCGGGAGACATACAAAGACCCTCGCCTCTCTTCACGGGCATCGGAGGAGAAGACCATCAGAGAGGAGAAGACCCTTGCCTCTCTACATCAGATTGAGAAGGAGAGAAAAATAAGAGAGAGATCTGGGACGAGATTGTGAAGGAGAAGGAGAGAAAAAAAAAGGGTTAATTTTCGTTCGTTGGATTGAAGCTTATCGACGGTTCATGATGATCTAAGGGTGATCCCAGTGAAATAGTTATAGCCAATCAGAAGTGCATCTGCATATCAACCTTTTTTTTGTTAATAGTTTTTATTTTAAAATTATTTGGATTTAAATATTTATTAAACTTTGTTACTTGTTTTATTTTCAATTTATTTTGATCTAAAAGTATTGATTTATTCTTTGTAAATATTTTTATTTCGCATATTTTGATCTAAATATTTATTTATTCTTTGTTACTAGTTTCAATTTTCAATTTATTTTGATCTAAATATTTATTTATTCTTCGTTAATATTTCTCAATTTTAAATTTATTATATCTAAATATTTATTTATTCTTTGTTATTAGTTTAAGTTTTAAATTTATTTTGATCTAAATATTTTTTTATTCTTTGTTGATATTTTATACAAGTGTTAATTTTGTGTTAAAGTTTAGGGTTTACAATATGATTTAATATTTTTGTTTAGGGTTTAAAATATATGATTTAGAGTTTAAAGTTTTGAATTTAGATTTTATACTTTTTGATTTTGGTACTAATTTTATTTTTAATATGATTTAATAGTTTCAATTTTGGTACTAGTTTTATTTATATGAGGATTAGGGTTTAGATTTCAAACAATTAAAATTACTTTTGAGTTTAATTTGATTGTTAATAGTTAAAATTTTTAATTTAAGTTGATCTAAATATTTAATTATTCTTTGGTACTAGTTTTATTTTTCAATTTCTATTGTCTAAATATTTTTTGTCATTTTCAGCTTTTTGTGGTTTACGGTTTAGAATATATGATTTAATGTTGAAAGTTTTTAGTTTAGAGTTTAATTATTACCTAGGGTTTATAATGTATGATTTAGAGTTTTAAGTTTAGAGTTTAGAGTTAAGTTTTAGTGTTTTAAGTTTAAGGTTTAGAGTTTATAGTTTATGATTTAGGATTTAAAATATATGATTTAGAGTTTTCGAGTTTTAAGTTTAGAGTTATGATTAGAATTTTGGGCTTATAATATATGATTTAGAGTTTAGAGTTAAGGGTTAGTTTTAAAGTTTAGAGTTTGGGGTTTTAAAGATTTTTTGAAAATTTCTGTGGCTTTTTCGTGGTCAATTCGTGTTAATTTAGCTTTAGCCACGAAACAAATTGTGGTTATTTCATGGCTAAAGTAGCCATGAATATATTGTCGTGGTAAATTCGTGGCAATTTTTACCACGAAAACAGTATCGTGGTAAAGTCGTGGATATATTAATTTAGCCATGAAAATATTTGTGGCCAAATTAGCCACGAAATATTTCATGGCTATTTCGTGGGTTTTTTTAGTCCCGAAAAATTTTCGTGGCTATATGGAAAGTTTTTACTAGTGTCAGGATTAATATGAAAAACCTATTTCTTGCATATTTTCTCAATGATTCTTGTTGTATTCAGGATACTCAGGGTTTGATGATTGGTAAAGGAAAGCTTAGAAACAATCTTTACATACTAGAGAAGGTTATTCCAAATCTTTACATACTAGCCAAGAAGAAATATTACCACTTCCATCGAATAATCTTATGTCCAAATTTTCATTTGATTTAGTCCATATAGATGTTCGGGGTCCCTTTTCAGTAGAGTCTATAGAAGGTTATAAGTACTTTTTAACCATTGTAAAAGACTGTACTAGGGTGACTTGGGTCTATATGTTGAGAAATAAAATTGAAGTTGCTCATGTTTTCCCCATCTTTGTTAAGTACATTCAAACTCAATATCACACTGTTATTAAGGCTGTTAGAAGCGACAATGCTCTTGAACTAGGCTTCAATTAACTGATGCAAGAAAATGGCATTCATCATTATTTTTCATGTGCATACACACCACAAAAAAACTCTGTGATTGAAAGGAAGCATCAACATCTCTTAAACGTTGCTCGTGCCTTGTTATTTCAGTCAAATGTTCCATTAAAATATTGGAGTGATTGCATTCAAACTGTTGTCTTTCTCATTGATCGAACACCTTCATTGATTCTTGATAAGAAATCATTGTATGAAGTCTTGTTGAACAAAGGGCCTGATTACTCTTTTCTTAGATCGTTTGGTTGTCTTTGTTATGTTTCAACTCTAGTAAAAGATTGGAAAAAATTCACCTCTAGAGCTCAACCTTCTGTATTTCTAAGATATCCCACAGGTTTTAAAGGATATAAGGTTTTGAATATGGAGACTAATGTGATTATTGTATCTAGGCAGGTTGTTTTTCATGAGACCATATTCCCTCTTAAAATTATACATAACTCTCTACCTGATTTGGATATGTTTTCAAAGTTTGTTTTGCCTATGCATGTTTCTCTTGATACAAATGATTCTTCCTCCATTGATGTCCCTTTGAATGATGGTTTACATACTTCACCTTGTCATATATCGAACAATAATGCATCCACTTCACGTGATCAGGGCTCTAGGAATCCAATTATTTCTTGTGAGTTCTTCAGGTACAGGTCAAACAAGTATACTTGAGGATAGGCCAAAACGCACTACTAAAGCTCTAGATTATCTTTCCAGTTACCATTGCTCTCTCATTCAAATATCAAGTACTTTTAATTCCCTTCCTATACATTCACCTTAACCACTTTGTTCAATCTCCTCTATTATTCAATACTCTAACCTAAAACCTTTGTATCAGTCTTTCTTTTTATCATGTTCCCTTGAGACAGAACCGACAAACTTTAAGCAGGCTATATCATCTCCTCAATGGACAAGGGATATATATGAACGAGGAATTACAGCAATGGAGTCTAATCACACATGGACTGTTGAATCTCTCCCAGACAACAAAAATGTCGTCGGTTGTAAGTGGGTTTACACAATGAAACCCAAAGCAGATGAGACTTTGGAGAGACATAAAGCCGGTCTGGTTGCTAAGGGATTCACCTAACACGAGGGTGTGGATTTCACATACACCTTGATATATGTGATTTCAGTGTCTTTTTGCTCGTTTTTTATGATCATTTTAGCATTGATTAGGATGGATTAGAGTCCTTTAGGCTTAAATTTGTATAGTTTATGCATTTTAGGTGATTAGGAGGTGTCATGCATCATTTGGAAGCATCATGGAGCAAAAAGGAACCAAGAATCATCACTTTTTAGGCCCTAGGATCGGTCATAGAACAATCTGGATTAGTCATGACTTGATCAGTGTTCAGCATCGGCCATAGTAGGGTGCACCATCGGTCAAAGAAGCTCCTGCTGGGGAGCCTCGGTCATAGGCCAAGCAGGATCGGTCACCCCTTGATTCATTCATGGATTGTGAGTAGTCATCTTCTAGGTGATTGATTAAGCAAGATTAGGGTGATTAGATTCTAGGTTTTGGTGTTTAGGGCTTGGAATCGCAAGTATCTTTA
>OVAO01003286.1:0-11447 GCA_900406285.1 Biscutella auriculata | reverse complement strand
GCGATCCCAAAAACAAACTTTGGTCTCAACTTTATCGAATCATGCAGAGATCATTGCGCTTCACGAGTCATGCAGAGAATGCACATGGCTCAGGTCTCTTACACAACACATACAAGAGGCAATCGGAATAACGACTGACATAGAACCAACGATCTTGTTTGAAGATAACGATGTGTGTGTCTCCCAGATCAAGGGAGGATATATCAAGAGCTCATACACTCAAGAGCTCGAAAAAAATGGAGAAGTCGATATTCAATATATTCGCTCAAGTGAGAATGCGGCAGACCTATTTACGAAGGCGCTTCCAACCACACCATACAAGAAACACGTTCGAAGTATTGGAATGCGTCACTTACGAGATCTACAATGAAAAGTCATATATATTTTTTCCAGGGGGAGATTAAATTGTTGTACTCTTTTCCTCATCATGAGTTTTATCCTACTGGGTTTTCTCATGATAAGGTTTTTAACGAGTCAATACGTAATTCACTAATACTTATAGATAATTAAGGGGGAGTGTTAAGGATAATTATCATATAATATAATATTTCATATTAATATTTTATATTAATATTTTAATCTTAATCGACTTTGTAAGCTCTATAAATAGAGGATGCTGCAGTTTAAAATGATCATTACTTGGAAAAATAAAAACTCATCATTCCTCTCTCCCTCACGTCCCCTCACCCTCTGACTCTCATCTCTCTCATATCCATCTTCTTTTATATCTTCTCTACTTATATCTTTTTTATTATTAAGTAAGTGACATATTATATATTATAATATTATATAATATATAACAACATGATCTTACAAAAGGAGAATTCATAGGTATTTTTAACAATACAATTCTTATTTGGGACCGATTCTTTCTCCTCGACTTAATCAACAGTTGAACGCACAAATATTTTTTATTTCGAAACTAATTTTGATATCCATAATAGTATCGAGTGATTTAGAAAACTTCTATTGTAATTTATATCAACTAAAAATAATAAATAATATAATTGAATAAATCATACATTTATATTTATAAAAATAGTATGTAATATATTATTAAAAAAATCGTGTATATCAAATTTAGTAGGTAATTATTGGATTATGTCCAAGAATATCTATCTACAGATATTATTTGGTATTTTATAATTATGAAATTCTAAAAGTTAAACTTAAAATTTTATATATTTAATAAAAAAAATTATTGTTAAGAAATATTTTTTTAGTCATTAAATAAAATAGTTCATTAAAATATTTATAGTAGATAAAATTTATTTTAATATATTAGATATCTTGCTTTACAAAATCATAGATATAACTAATAGAAAGCAGATTTTAAAAGAAAGTTTGTTATGCTTTCAATTTCCTTAATCACTCAAAATGTACAAATGTTTCTATATATATACAATTTGACTAAACCGATAATAAACATGCTCTACGATAACCAGACTAATTACAAATTGACCCAGAACTAAATTACAATCTGATAGCCCCCTCAAGATGGAGGTGATGGATCAAACAGAGTACTAAAACCCATCTTGTACGTCAATTCCCGAAACGGTGTAGGATATAACGCTTTGGTCAATACATCTACCATCTGATGGTTAGTCCCAACGTGCAAAGTCTTGATAATACCAGCATCAATACGTTCCTGAATCGTATAGCAGTCAAATTCGACGTGTTTAGTTCTCTCATGATAAACAGAGTTTTTTGCAATGTGCAAAGCAGATGTGTTATCACAATATAAGAGAGTAGGAGGCGAAGATGATATAAGCAAGTTATCCAAAATGCGCAGAATCCATACCATCTCGCAAGAAGCAGCAACCATGGCCCGAAATTCTGCTTCAGTTGTGCTGCTAGACAATGTGCGTTGTTTGCGAGCTTTCCATGAGACAAGGGAGTTTCCTAAGAACATAGCATAACCTGTGATGGATCGGCGAGAATCAGGGCAAGATGCCTAGTCCGAGTCTGCAAATCCCTTAAGGACACAATCCCATGAAGCGGAATAGAACACTCCTTGACCCATCGTGCCTTTCAAGTATCTCAAAATTTTGTGAGCAGCCTGTAAGTGTGTGTCACGAGGAGCAGAACTAAATTGACATAAGATTGTTAGAGCATATGCTCTATACGGGCGAGTGATAGCCAAATACATCAATTTTCCCACCAGTTTTCTGTATGACTTCGGGTCTGTAAGCAAAGTACTAACTGTGGCAGATACTTTGACCTTAAGATCAATCAGAAAAGAGGATGGTTTACAACCCAAGAAGCCAGCTTCATCAAGAAGCTCCAATATGTACTTCCGTTGACAAATGGAAATCCCTTGCGAAGAACGAGCGACCTCAAGCCCGAGGAAATATCTCAACTGACCCAAGTCACGAAACTTGAAATGAATAGCAAGATCTGCAGTGAACTGAGCAGTAACAGAGGGAGAATTGCTTGCAATGAGTATGTTTTCGACATAAACTAACACTGCCATATAACATCCATCGACATTTTGAATGAAAAGAGTATGATCTCCATTAGACTTATTGATACTCATCGAGATGAGAGTATTGGAGAGTTTGAGATACCATTGGCGCGAAGCCTGCTTCAAACCGTGCATAGATTTGTTCAAACAACATACGCCATTCTCGGAGAAACTCTGCCCTTTCAACTCAGCATACCTCAGAGGCAATTTCATGTAAATTTCCTCATCAAGATCCCCATTGAGGAAAGCGTTTGAGATGTCAAGTTGGGTGAGAAACTAACCCTTCATAGCCACAACAGTAGTCAAAATACGTATCGTTGAGAGCTTAGCCACTGGAGAGAATGTATCGGTGAAATCCACACCCATTACATGATTCAGGCAGATTTTCCAACGGATTTTTTGACGGAAATATAGCCGTTGGAAATTCCGACGGATATCCGACAGAATTGACCGTTATGAAAACCGTTGGAAATTTGTCGGTTATCCGTTGGAATTTCCAACGGCTACATTTCCGTCGGAAATTCCGTCAGTAATAGCAACGGATTTTCCGACGGATAAAAATCCGTTGGAAATTCCGACGATATTTTGACGGAATTTCAACGGAAATGTAGTCTTTGATAAATGGCTATATTCCGTTGGAATTACTGACGGAATTTCCGACGGATTCCGACGAAATATAGCCGTTGTCGATATTTCCGACGGAATAAAGACGGATTTCCGACGGATGATTTTGAACGGCTATTTCCGTCGAATAAAAACCCCCTTCCCCTTCTCATATTTTCACAAAACTTTTCTTCTATATCTCTCTCAAATCATCAAAATGGATTATTTTTGCTCTTGGATGGATAGACAGCATAAAGTTCCGGGTTCGAATCTACTTACCGAAGAATATGAAGCTTGTATACGAGAGTTCATGGAAATAGCCCGCAATAATAACGCAGTCTTAACAACAGGTAAAATGTGATGTCCTTGTGCTAGTTGTAAAAATTGTAGATATTTTGACGTAACTACTATATATCGGCATCTGTTTAATAAATGTTTTATGTGTGGTTATAAAGTATGGTATTGGCATGGGTAAGATGATTCTAGTTTTGTCAATTATGGTAGTAGTAGTAGTAGAACATGTAATTTACATACTAATGATGAATTAGATCTCGTAGTAGAACCGATAGGTAGGATAGAAGTTAGTAACGAGAAAACTCCCGTAAATGTGCCATATTTTGTTCCGCAAAGAGAAGTAGTAATCGACGAACTGAAGGCTAAAGCGCAGAATTTTTATGATATTTTAGAATCTTCTAAACAACCGATATACCCGGGGTGTAGAGAAGGGATGTCGCCATTGTTGGCAGCAACTGAGTTGATGTTGTNCAACGGAGTTGATGTCGATTAAGACAGATTGCAATTTGAGTGAGTACGCATGTGATCGGATCGCACAGTATGTAAGACGTATGATGCCCGAAGATTGTTTGGCAGCTAATTCATATTACGAAACACATAAGATTGTGAAAGGATTATGATTGCCATATCAAATGATCGATGTGTGTGAGAAGAACTGTAAGTTATTCTGGATAGCAGACTCGTATCTCAAAAGTTGTAGGTTTTGTAGCCATACGCGATATAAGGAAACAGGTGGTAGAGCTCCAATTTTGTATAAGAGGATGTCAGAACGGACAGGTTGAAGAGGTTATATCAGTCAGAACGGACAGCAGCAGCTATGAGATGGCATGCAGAACATAGAAGCGATGGAAGAATTGTACATCCTTCTGATGCGAAGGCATGGAAACATTTTCAGTTGAAATATCAAGCTTTTGCATCAGAGACAAGAAATGTTTATCTTGGATTGAGCACTAACGGTTTCAACCCATTCAGGAAACATGGGAGACAATATTCATTGTGGCCGGTTATTGTAACTCCGTACAACTTGCCTCCGTCATTGTGCATGAACCGAGAATTTCTTTTTCTCAGCATCCTGGTTCCGGGGTCAGACCATCTGTAGAAAGCATTGGAAGTATTTTTACAACCGTTGATATATGAGTTAAACATGTTGTGGGAGCATGGTGTCCAGACATATGATATTTCGACGCAACAAAACTTTACGACGCGTGCTGTTCTAATGTGGACAATAAGTGATTTCCCTGCATACGCCATGTTATCTGGATGGTCAACGCATGGAAGACTAGCATGTCCAAACTGTAAGGAGCACACATATGCGTTCCAATTGAAGAATGGACGAACGACGAGTTGGTTAGATTGTCATAGACATTTTTTACTGGCGGATCATATGTATCAGAAGAGTACAACTTTGATTAGGAAAAACAAGAAAGTGTTTAACCCACCACCAGCTGAATTGGACGGGCATGCAATACTTGAGAAGTTACGTGATTTCGGTGCTCAGAGCACTGTAGTATGTGGAGGAAACGGTCATAGGCCTATGATTGGAGTTGGTGCACGGCATAACTGGACCAAGAAGAGTATATTTTGGGATTTACACTATTGGGAACATCATTTGTTGAGTCATAACATAGACGTGATGCATGTGGAGAAGAACTTCTTCGATAATATCATGAACACTATCCTGAATGTTAAGGGAAAAACAAAGGACAACCTAAACTCTAGATTGGATTTGCCAGATATATGTTCTCGTCCCGCACTACATAGTCCAGATGGGAAGACATATCCTGTCCCGGCATTTCGATTAGCTGGGAATGCAAGGAAAGAGTTTTTTAGGTGGATAGTTGAGTTTGTACAGTTTACAGATGGGTATGCTCCAAACCTACGTAACTGTGTAGATATGGAGGAGGAGAGATTCACTAAACTTAAGAGTCATGATTGTCATGTGTTGATGCAGTGACTATTGACGTTCGCCTTTCAAGAACTCCTTTCGCGATAAGTCCACGAAGCAATAGCAGCGGTTGGTGTTTTTTCCGTGATTTGTGTAGTAGAACATTCACAGATGAAGGAATCCGCAACCTAACAGAAAAAATACAAATGATCCTCTGTAATCTTGAGAAGATATTTCCCCCCTCATTCTTTGATTCGATGGAACATGTTTCGATTCATCTCCCTAGGGAACTTGAACTAGGAGGCCCTGTTCATTATAGGTGGATGTACCCGTTCGAACGTTACATGTTTCATTTGAAGAAAAAAGTTAAGAACATGAGCAGGGTTGAAGGTTCTATTGTTGCTCAATGTATCAACTAAGATACGAGCAATTTTGCAAGTTACTACTTTACGCCCGAGTCACAGACACAGCGACAACGACCTGGTCGGAACAATGATGGAGGGGTTGTGCCAACGTATGCGGCATATGTACAAAGTATATTTACCCAAGTTAGAAGATTAAGTGGGAAAGGAAGGACCAAGAGACGCCTCACAGAACAGGAGATAAACAATTTGCAGTATTATATCCTTACAAACTGCGAAGAAATTGACGAGTACGATGAGATCTACATGGTCAAGTCTCGGGATGCGCACCCCGGGTTAACTGATGCTGAATTATTTGATCTTAAGAAAGCGGAATTTGTCACTTGGTTGTTCAACCATGTTAAGCAGTTAACCAATGTACAAGTTGTACCAGTTTGGTTGTTAGAGTTGGTATGTCGTTCGTTCTATGAAGTCGAGCATTACAAGATGTATTTTACTCGCGAATATTCGTTTAAAATTTATCAAGAACGTGGTATGAGGTCTACAACAAACCATGGGATAAGTACGCAGTGTGGTGAGATGGTATTTTACGGTGTCATCCGGGAGATCCTTCAAATCCAATACCCAGGAATGCTCGGGTTGAAGTATGTAGTATTTAAGTGTGATTGGTATAACCCGAAGGAAGGTCATGGTGTTAGGTGCGACCAATTTGGGGTAACGTATATTCATAAAGGTCGAAGACTTGACATATATGATCTTTTTTTGTTGGGGTCGCAAGTTGACCAGGTTTCTTATATTCCATGCCCTAGAGTGAGAAACAGACAAGATCCTTGGGTTACAGTTACACATATATACCCAAGAGGTAGGATTGACAGTGTTGAGGATAATGATAATGATCCGCCGCTTCAACAGAATGATGACAGTGGGGTTCTGGGGGTTGGTTTCATGGAGCAATCTCATAATATTAGTCTAGTGGTTGACTTAACTGAATATGGCGATGATATTGTGCACGATCACTCAGACAATGAACTTGAAGAATTTGAAGAAGAGAGCGTGCCTGGCGGGACATCAGGCGAAAATGAAGAAGTAGAATGATATATTTTTATGTATAATATGTATAACATATAGGTATTTAAACGTATTTTCATTTAAGTATAGAAATGTATTTTTATCGTTTTTATTCGGTTTTTTTTATACATTAAATTGGATTTTCAATCGGTTTTTTTTTTAATTATTAGTGTCCGTCGGAATCCGTTGGATATTCCGATGGATTTCGACGGACCGTAATCATTAAGACCAATGATTGGTTAGTCAATCATTGTATGATGATTATAATATGATTATGTCGAAAACGATCGAATATATGTCAGAATCAGTTGGAATCCGTCGGAATTTCCAACGGATATTCTATCGTTTTCGGATTTCTATCGTCAAAGTCGTATATTATCGCATATTAGAACACAATTAAGCATATTTCAATACAACCTTACTTATTTAACTAAAATCCACAAAGAAAATATGAAAGTACAATATAATTTATGGCACAACAAGTATTCAATATGTAAACACATGTAAAGTCTAATGTTACTTAATGATAAGTTTACGAGTTTGTTTTGGCTTTTAAAATCTGTTACGATTTTAACGTATCGAGAACATTTTCATGGAATTAGAGTATCTAGTATTCACGTTTATGGTCATTGTTTCCATGTTTCGGTTTTTCAGTGATCTAAACCCTAAACCATTCTAAATTCCGTCGGGAAATCCGTCAGTATTTCCGACGGATTCCAACGGTTCGGGGTTTAGGGGTTTAACCCCTATTTCGCGAATATCTTGATTTCCGTCGGAATCAGTTGGTAAATTCGTCAGAATTTCCAACGGATTCGAATAATCAGTTGGTAAATCCGTTGGAAAATCGTCGGAATTTATGACAGATTTCGACGGATACGCTTCGGAAATTGGCGATCCGCGTGAAAATTAATTCATGCAGCAAAATATACCGCCATATTTTCATTTCCGACGGATACTGACGGATATATCCGTCGGAAATTTGCATATAAAATGATGCCCACCCCTTCTCATTTTCTCACAACTCAAAAATCAATCTTCTCTCTACAAAATCCCTTACCCCTCTCTATTAAACCCTTCAATCTCCAGCCTAAATATGTGAGTCTTTTATTTTTAGTTTAATTATTAAATTCTTTTTAAATTCCGGATATAGATTGATAGTTTTGCGGATATAGGTTGATAGTTTTGTTTAAATTGCGGATATAGGTTGATAGTTTTGTGGATATAATAATTATGAATATTGTTATTGTAATAAATATTACTAGTATAATATCGTTGATCTAAAAAAAACAATTAAAAAAATAGTTTTGTGGCGAGAACTCCAGCAAGGGGTCGGGGCTCGCAATCTGGAAGTGCGGGCTCGCGATCGGTGGAGATTCCAGAAACCGAGGCGCCGACCCCGGAATCTCACCCCCCACAACAGACGTCGGTCGAAGATATTCTACTCCAACCAGGTCGGGAGCATTGTGTTAGGCTCAATCCCAGGGCTCCAGCCGGGACGACGTGGTTCCGACTCAAAAACGGAATCACAAAGAATATCAAGCGAAGTATGCATGGAATGCTTCGTAATGTAATCCCGAGATATGCCGAGCTGAGTGAGGAGGATAAGGAGAAATGGTTTCGCAACTTTGTGGTAAAATTTTAATACAATTTTAAACTATATTTTTTATTAAATTAATAAATTTAAAAAATATATATTTTATTTCAGCAATCATTTACCTGGGACCCGCGCATAACTCATACCGTGCGGGAAAGACTCCACCGCGTTGCTAGAACAACGTACAAGCAGAATATCAACGAGTGGAAGAAAGATTGGCTGGAGGGGAAAGGAATGCTTGATGGCCTGAGACCGAATGTNTGAGACCAAATGCTTGGACCCAACTCATCCAGTATTGGGAATCGGACGAAGCTAAGCGGATCTCGGCCATTAACTCAGCCAACCGCAGGAGTGATCGGGGCGGTAGAGGCATGGCAACCCATAATTTGGGTGCCACAACTGTCGAGCAGATAGCTCATGAGATGGTATGTTTAAATTAAATTTCTCTTTTCTAAATTTTGTAAATATTTCAATTTTTTTTACTAATAATATTTTTTTTTACCTTTTAAATAGCAACTCCAGCAGGACGGTGGGGAAACCGATCTGATCAGCGTCTTCTCGACTACCCACCAGAACAAGAAAACTGGACAAATCCAGGATCCGGTTGCTCGGGAGATCCTCGATGCGGTTGATAACCAGCGCACCCAACTCACTCAAGACTCAAACGTTCTAACCCAAGCTCAGCTTAATGATCTTATTATCCAGGTATTATAATTATATTGTTTACTTTCCTTTTATTTATTCATTCAAATTTTATTCTAATAATTTCTGTTTAATTTTGTAGCAAACTTCAAAAGTGAAGGGACGGAACTTCGGATTCGGCGAGTTGAACATCGCGAGCTCCTCAAACTCTGAGGATTATAGCATTAGCAACAGCTTTGATTCGAAGTTCGAGGCAGCTCAAACGGAGATTGAGATGCTCAAGGCGAAGAACGCGGAGATTGAGGCAAGGAACGCTGCTATAGCCGCCCAGAACGAGCACTTCCAAGAGATGGTGCGTCAACAGCAGGATTTCCTCTGCAAGATGTTCCCACAATACCCTCAACGTCCCGATGACGACCCTCCCGCAGTTGGTGGAGACGGATTAATTTTTTAAACCGTCTAATTTTTATTTTTATTTTTAAAAACATTATCTATTTTATTTATGCTTTTGAACTATTTTATTTTTATTTTTTATTTTATTTCAATTTTTATTTTTATTTTAATTCGTTTTAATTAAAAATAAATATTTTATTTATTTTTCATTATATTTATTCAGTTTTCCGATGGCTTTATCCGTCGGAATTCCGACGGATATGTCGTCGGTTACCGTTAAATATTCCAACGGTATAACCGTCGGAATCCCTCAGAAATTCCAACAGAATTATCCATCGAATTCCGTTGGAATTCCCAACGCTGATTTCGTCGAATTTTCCGACAGTTTTTTCCGTCAGAATCCGTCGGAAATTAAGAACGAAAATATCCGTCAGTATCTCCGACGGCTATGGCCGTCAAAATCCGTCAGAATGATCCGTTGATAACCGTCGGCATTTCCGACGGATACAATTCCGTCAGAATTCGTCGAAATTTCTGACGAACGGTCTATTTACGACGACGTAGATCCGACGGATTTCACCGTCGGAATACCCGCTGATTCTTGTAGTGACCTTCTTCCTAAGTATAGCCTTGAGCTACGTGGCGGGCTTTATACCTCTCAATGGTCGCATTAATAAGATACTTGAATTTTAAAATCCATTTGCATCCTATTGCAATCTTGCCAACAAGAAGATCGCAGATGCTCCAAGTATTCGTCCGCTCAAGAGAAATAATCTCCTCAACCATAGCATCACACCACAACTGATCTTGTTTGGCCTCCAAAAAATTTCATGGTTCCTTAACATTGGTATAACATTAATGAAAGCACGGAAATGCTCAGATAGACATGAATATGATATAACATTTGCCATAGGATAAAGGGAAGTAGGATTAGAAGTATTATAGCAGTGATAATCTTGCAAATGTGTGGGAGTTTTCTTGAGACGTTGAGGTTTCTGTCCATATGGAAGCAAAACCTTGGAAGATGGCACATCTTGATGTTGATGAGCATCAGTAGGATCACACCGAAGGGGTGTTTAATCTGTGGGAGCAGAGAAGGAAATGTGAGGAAAGAAATGCTTAACACCATCTGAGATGTTGGATGATGCAAATGGATAAACATCCTCATGAAATACAACATGCCTGGAAATGAAAATCGAGTGTGTCTCTATATCTAATAGCTTATACCCCTTGAAACTTGAAGGATAACCTAGGAAGACACAAGCCTTAGCTCTAGGGTTAAATTTGGTTATGTTTTTGGTACTAGTAGAGCTATAACAGAGACAACCAAACGACTTTAAAGACTCATAATTTGGGATACATTTAGGGAGTTTTTCAAATGCGGTAGAGTTTTCTATAACAGGTGAAGGTAACCTATTGATGAGAAAAACTGTTGTGAGCACACAATCCCCCCAGTACTCGATTGGAACGTGAGATTGAAATAACAGGCCCTAGCTACATTCAGTATATGCTGGTGCTTTCGCTCAACCACAAAATTCTTCTCAGAGGTTTCAGGGCAAGAGTGATATGGGACAATTCCTTTTGAAGCATAAAAATCTAGAAACTTCAATTCATGCGCATTGTCTGATCTAACAGCTTTAACATATGTTTTATATTGATTTTCAACTAATTTCACAAAGTCAGGGAACACATGTAGAGCTATAACAGAGACAACCAAACGACTTTAAAGACTCATAATATGGGATACGTTTAGTGAGTTTTTCAAATGGGGTAGAGTTTTCTATAACAGGTGAAGGTAACCTATTGATGAGAAAAATTGTTGTGAGCACACAATCCCCTAGTATTCGATTGTAACGTGAGTTTGAAATAACAAGGCCCTCGCTACATTCAGTATATGCTGGTGCTTTCGCTCAACCACAGAATTCTTCTCAGGGGTTTCAGGGCAAGAGTGATATGGGACAATTCCTTTTGAAGCATAAAAATCCAGAAACTTCAATTCATGTGCATTATCTGATCTAACAGCCTTAACATTTGTTTTATATTGATTTTCAACTAATTTCACAAAGTCAGGGAACACATGGAGAGCATCAGACTTATGACACAGTATATAAACCCAAGTTGCACGAATGAAATCATCTACAA
>OVAO01003285.1:0-11447 GCA_900406285.1 Biscutella auriculata | reverse complement strand
TTATAAATCAAAATAATACGAATATTTAATGGAATTAGTATAGTTTGATCTCGGTCGTGACGACTGTAGGTATGAATTTTTACTGTAAATTTTTTTAAAAAAATTGACTTTTATTTTTTAAATTTTGACTATAAAAAAATAATTTTTTTTTTTTGTTTTTTTGGAAAACCTGAAAAATATAGAGAAAATAGAGAGAATTAGACTGTGAATAATATTTTCGCCGTTCAAATGTGACTAACTAATTTTAAACTTTAATTTTTTTTTAAGGTGAAAGTCTCCGCTTCCACCAATCAAAACCCTCGTATATTTACGAATTATTATGTTTGCCTAGTGTGATAGTGAAATTCGTCACACTTTTATATGAATAATTAGAGTTTCAAGCAACATATCTTTTAATATTGAGATTTGATATATCTTCCTAGGGTGGACAAATTAACCAAAACCAAAAAATTAATCAAAATTAATCAAAATTGATCGGCTAAAAAATTTAAATGGATAATAAATTTTACTATCCAAATAACCAAAATTGAACCGAAATTGAAATATAATGGATATACGAAAAATCCAAACATGACCCTAAATATTGAAGATTTGTTAATATTCATTAGTATTTTAAAATATCTGATATATTTGTAGTGTTTAATATTTTTTAGATATTTAATACTTCTTAATGTTTTTTAAATTTATATTTACTTATGAAAAGTATTTGAATATTTATTACTATTTTAATTTTAAATATTAATTTTCATATATTTAATATATTTTTGGATATCCCTGAACCGAATCCGTTTAAATCTGAACCGAACCAAAAATAAAAATTAACCCAATGGTTATTATCCGAAGCCGAATGGATACCCAAACGCCCATCCCTATTTCTTTCCTTTCTCAATATTTAAATCTTAAACATTTTCGTTTTTAATATTATATTATGTTTTCATTTTTCAAATTAAAATTATGGTGTGTAATATTTGGGTGAAAATATATAATATTCTAAAATAAAGTTATTATAGACATTTTCTTTTCTTTTTTTCTAATTACTGTGCAATTTCCTTGAACTTTAAAAATAGGGAACAGAGGAAACTTAACTTTCCTTAAACTTTCAAGTTTTTTGTTAACATAGGTCATAATAATCCAAAAATTAACATATATATTGACAAAAATGCCTTATGGACATTTGTTTTTCTCCTTTTCGTTTGAGTCTATTATGTACCTTAAAATTAAACTATAATGTTAAAAAGAAAATTAAATAAATAAACAAAAATTGACGAAAACAGCCCTCACATCTCTCAGGAGTCTGTTACTCTGTTCTGATGATGAAGAAGAAAAAATTATTTTAAAAAGCCCTAAATAAATAAAAGAAGAAGAACTAGCGAGGTCTTGCGTGAGCAGCACGAAGAGTAACTCCATGTAAGAACTTAGTAAACCCTAAGTAACTCAGCTTCCCATCACTGCTTCTTACCCATTCTCTCAAATGTCCATACGCAGATGCTCCCACATTCAGTTCCTGTTTCAATAACCGATCAAATCAAAAACTCCAAACCAAAACCAAAACCAAAACCGGTTATTTAAGGATATAGAACACATCATACTCTTGCTAGTTCTTCGACTGTGATCACTCGGTTTCCTTCGATTTCAAACTGCTGGAAACCGTTCGTTGCGATCTCTTCCCAAGCTTCAACAGCTTCTAATTGATGAATACTAATTGCTGCTGCACAAAACTCTTCGAAATACATCTTTCTATACGCTAGAGACTCCATCTACCAAATAGATACATCGAAACCTGAGCTTACTTTTCTCTCTATTTCACATACCAAAACCAAAAGATTGATTTCTCACCGTGTGCAGAATTTCAGGAACTCTAGATTCTCTCATTGCGTCTGTTGCGTTTTGCATAAGTGCCTGTGAGAATTGATCTTATTAAAACCCAAGCACATACCAAAGACATTCTTTGTGTGTTAACTAACTTACCATCTTGAAGTTTTCTAGAGAGACACTTCCATCTTTGTTTGGTCCTAAGAGCATGAACTGTGCTCTTAGATAGACTAGCTCGTTCTCTGTCAATGCTTTTGCTAGAGCCTGCATTCATTTTTTTCCACAAAAATCAATATCTCATTGCTCTAGTCTCCAAATCAACTCACTTGCAAGGACTAACACTATGTTTTACAATATCTCGATACCTTTAAAGCAGCTCTTCTAAGAGGTGTTGCGTGCAAGTAAGATTTAACCAACTTATAGATCAAAATATCTAAAGGAATTGCACGATTATCATCTCGTAACCACGGATGAGCTAAAAACAAGAATCAAAAACAGATCATCAGTTCTGTAATATTCAGATTAATATAACTCCAAGTTGCAGTTAAACTCACTTAAAGCTTGAACTGCAGACATTCGTTTCCTATAGTCTTTGTTGAGAAGTCGTTTCACAAACTCTTTACCTTCTGGTGAAACAGAAGGCCAAGGTATGTCATCATAATTCGGTTCAGTTCTTAGCACAGTACGAAAGATTCCAGATTCTGTCCTAGCCCAAAAAGGTCGACTTCCACATAAGAGAATATATGTAATAACTCCAATACTCCATATATCAGCGTCTATGCTATAAGATCTGTGTAGAACTTCAGGCGCAACGTAGTAGGCACTTCCAACTATATCATTCAGTCTTTCATCTATACAGAAGAGTCAAGCCAAGATTCACTACTGAGCCGCAAACAAAAAAAGCAGTAATTAACGAAAGCCTGATGCATGAAATTTACCAGGTTTGATAAAGTCTGAGAGACCAAAATCAATAAGCTTCAAGTCTGAGTCTTCACCACTAGATGTAAATAGAAAATTCTGTTGAACAAGGTAACATGAGAGTTTAGTAGAGAAGCGTGTTGCTACTAGAGAGTCTAAGAACAAAAAATAAACAGACCTCTGGCTTTAAGTCTCGGTGTACAACTCCTTGGAGATGACAAAATGAAACTACGTTTAGAATCTGTACAACAATAGCTTTTGCATCATCCTCTGGGTATTTTCCACCTCTGAGACAAGAGAATGCAATGTTTGAGCATGGATATGAATAAATTCTCAGAGGTTAATCAGACTAACCTTGCTAAGATTCTGTCCAAAAGTTCTCCACCCTCACATAACCTGGTCAAGCAGAACGAATGGGTTTAAGTAATTGGTTAAGAGGTGTGTTTGGTTACAATCCAAGAATGCAATTACAGTTAACAACTGGAAGAAGAGATAAAACATAGACATACTCCATGACTATGTAAACGTTATTGGCGTCCTCACATGCATCATAGTATCTGATCAGATGTTTGTGTCCAGATAATGATTTCAATAGCTTCACCTCCCTACGAACATCTTCAATTGCAATTGCTGTCGTCATCTGCCAATCAAGGATAGATAAACCAGTCAACAAATCACACACGCAGCTCATTTTTTGGTTCATTACTAAAGAGAAGCAAACAGATGAAGAGACAAGAAGTTCACAGCATGGAGTCGGAGTCAAACAAAGATTACATGCATACAAATCAACAGGTAAGTAATCAAAATGTACAATAAACAAACGCATGATGAAGACAAAGCTAACAAACATCAGAAATATGAAAATTCACACTTGCATTCTTCCATGAGCATCTTATCCTAATGCAGACAAATCAACAAAGATTGNCAATAAACAAACGCATGATGAAGACAAAGCTAACAAACATCAGAAATATGAAAATTCATACTTGCATTCTTCCATGAGCATCTTATCCTAATGCAGACAAATCAACAAAGATTGACATTACTGTCTATTCAACTCACTGCCAGACAAAAGATTGTTCCTATATCTAAAGAGACAACACTGTTTCTCTCAAAGAATCTGCTGGAAGAAAAAGACAATTCACTGTCCCACAGACATTATCAAATCCCCAAGAATCTACTTTCACTAAGCATTTCTTATGGAAGATTTCAAAACCGACCTTAGCCTTGGAGATGATCTTAACAGCAATAGGATGATCCTTAATCTCTCCCTTTTTCCCACGACCAGAACAAGTATGACCGAAATGCCCTCGACCTACTTCTTTCCCCAACTCATACTTAGCTCCAAAATTCTTTCCATAGCCAAAGCTCTTATCAAGCGACTGTTCCGGCTCTGTACCTCGATCCTCCGGGATCGGGCCTTCCTTAGGCTTCACTCCAAGCCGTTTAATCAACGAAGCTTTAATGTGTTTAGCCGGAGAAGGTGGAGGAAAAGGGCGTCTGAAGAATCTCCTGGGAGTCGAAGTTCTTGCTGGAGATGGAGAAACACCTGAAGGAAGAGGACTCGCAGCTGTAGATTGTCCATGAGGGAAAGGACTAGGCCAAGGACTCGGATTCGATGACCTAGCTGGAGTGTTCTTAGCTCGTTGAGTCAGAGGCTGAATCTGATTCCCGTCGCCGGAAACTACATAAGTAGTTGTATTAGCTTCATCTCCAACATTTTGCTTACTCTGATTAGCCTTCCCGTAACATTGCCCCATCGCAACTAACTCCACACAACAACAAAATCGTGGAGAGGGAGAATCAAAACTCAAGCATCGGAGGGAGAGAATACGGATCGGATCAAAGAGAGATCTGTTTAAGGAGACGAAAACGATAAACGAAAGGAATAAGAAAGAGAGAGAGAGAGAAGAAGAAGAAACAGAAGAAGACAGAGACGACAAGGCACAGTGTTAAAAGAGACAAAAGAGAAACCAAAGTGAACACAACAGGCTGAGAAACGGAACGGAACGGGACGGGGCGATGAAGTTTGTCTTTATTATAAACCGTTGGATTAAAATCTGAGATGTTCAAACAGAAGGTCGAGATTTATTCCACCATTCAACAACTACCCCTCCGCTACTCCCGTAATATACATTTTCTATTTTGTTATACTAGTTTATTTAACACTTAAATATGAGTTTGTGAGAAATAAAATAGTTTTTTTATTTGTTCCTATGTCTTTTTCTAGGGTTGACCAAAATTATCGAATCGCCTGATAATTATGAATGACATGAATTTATTCAATTGATTCAGAACTAAATTTTGTAAAAAAATTAAAAAAATATAATAATTTAAATTTTCCGAATCAAATCGAAACGAAAACAAATTTCAATAAAATGAATAGTGAATCAAAATTAAATAAAATTTATATAATTTAATTAGATATATAGTAAAATATATTTAATTTTATTTTGAATATATAATATTAATTAAGATTTAATTAATTATATTTATTTTTAACTCTAAAAATGAACCAATAACTTTTTTTCTAATAGACATGTTTTTAAAAAAAATTAAAGAAATCAGAACTAAAATACCATTAACCCGTCAAATCAATATAAAAATCTTTTCGAATAGACACATTATTTAAAAACTAAAAATCTTGAAAATTTACGACTTTTCTCCCCTATCCTTTTCTTTTCTTACTATTATAAAGCTAGTACGAATTTCCTTTTTGTGAACTATTTTGTATTTTGTTACTTTCTTGGTTCCTTTACCATTATTTAAAAAAATATATAAGAGACTTTTAATGAATTTAAAAAATACATTTTTAAAACGGGTTTTTGTCCCAAAACAAAAAAAACAAGTTTATAAGCGACACGTGGCTAAATGTTATTGGTTGGATGTAACCGTGTAACTAAAACGGAGGATTTTCACAACATGATGGATGTGCTTGCGACCTGGTCGGAAGGTTCGAAAAAGGAGAAAATACGGCCTACGTTAACTTACGTGGCAAGATCTGAGTCGTTCACTTGAAATTTACTTACATTTTTTAAATGTGATTTGTTGGAAATTAAACACACGGCGTGATTACAGCTTTTTTCTTAAATTTGGCAATAATTATTTTCTTTTTGTATGTCCAAATAAACTTGTATTATCCTTTCAAATTAATAATCACATTTTTTTTTTGTTCCTTGGGTTAAAATTCTTTATCTTTTTCTTAATTTTTGGTTCAAAGCTCAGATTAATTGAAATAATCTATTATATTAAAGTAGAGTTTATCTATTTAAAAAAAGTTATAATGAACCACTTCTTAGAATAACTAGATAATATGTTATTATATTGATATTATTATTAATTCTAACAATAATGCATCACGTTTTATAATCACGTGACCAAACAAAAATAAATATTTAATTGATATTCTTAATAAATATTGTTACGATTAAAATATCTAACAAATATTTTTAAAATATAATATTATTATTTACATCATGAACCATTAACCATTTAAATTATATTTGCCTAGATATTAGATGTGATTAACGTGAGAAAGAATCACATATATATCTAATCAATATTTTAGGAACAATAACATTATTATTTACAGTAATGATATTCCTTTTTCTTATGTTTTTCAGAATATCTGACTCAATTTTTCAAAAAGATATATTACAATTATAAAAAATTAATTTAATAAGATTAGAATATTTTGTATTATCTGATAAGATTTGATAATATAATTAAAAGATATCATATAATTGATAAAATAATTTCAGCAATTACAATTTTAAAAAATAAACCATAAATTTAAGAAATATTCAATAGTAAATCGAATTGTTACATTTTTCCTATAAAAAAATATATCCAAAACAAAAATAATAATTATGTTATCGATATTTAGTTTCTAAAATCAAATTAATTTTTATATAGGATTAGGATTCGATTTGATTTGGGTCGAAACATGTCGATTTTTTTGTTATCGATAATTCAGATCATCTGGTCTAAGGGGTGACGTACATGTAATTTATGATCCAAATTAAACATATAATTATTAAAAAAATTGAACAACTAAATATGCATTATATTTATTCAATAAAAATATAATATTATAGAATTATATAATATTTAGAGAAAATTGTTCACTAATATTTTTTATGTATCACATATTTAAGTTAAAATATCAAAAATTTAAATTAATAAATCTCAAAAAATTAAAACCAGGAAGAAAATCATCCGCATTCTATGCGGGTAAAATCCTAGTATGACATTAAATCAAAGTAAGAAAATTAAATTCCAAATTAGTGGTAATAAATTGGTAGATTATCTCTAGTTAAAATCTAGATTTTGACCCTTTGACTTTAAAAGAATGTGAATTATTTATTTAACATACCTAAAATCTAAAATTGTTAACAAAAATCCATTAAAAACTTAAGATTAATGATAATCATGAAATTTTCTCCAATTGAAATATTATAATTTTTATGAGAAAAAGGATAATTTACGTGTTCGTGTCCTTTAAGCAAATACATGGGCATATACATTTTGGTTTCAAGAAATTATATATAACTGAAATCGATAAAAACTTTTTTTAAAAAAAGAATTAAATCTAATTCAATTTTAAATGATATCTAATATTTGGGAGCGCATAGCACATGCGGTTGTGTGTATCTTTTTTGGACACCACATCGCAAGTTCGACTCACAGTAGCTGTTGTTGCAGGGTGCTGTTCGTTTGCTCATCTAGATGGTCCATCTGGATAAAGCTACCGAATGATGTTCGTTTAGTGTCATTTAATGGCCCATCTAGATGGTCCATTTGGATGAGTCTTAAATTTAAGCAAAATTTAGAGATGCATCTAGATGAGTCTTAAATTTAGGCAAAATTTATAGATGCATCTAGATGAGTTTTGAATATGCATCTAGATACATCTCAAAATTTTTTATTTTTTTGGAAAAATCACATTTTGTGCCGGAAAATCATGTTTTTTCGGAAAACCAAGTTTTACGCCGGAAAATCACGTTTTATTTCGGAAAATCACGTTTTTGCAGGTAAGTCACGTTTTTGTCCTGAAAAATCTGTGTGTTTTCCCGGAAAAAGACGTTTTTCCTGGAAAATCACATTTTGTCCCGGAAAATCACGTTTTCTCCCGGAAAATGATGTTTTCTCCCGGAAAATCATGTTTTATCCCGAAAAATCACTTTTTATCCCGAAAATCACGTTTTATCCCGAAAAATCACGTTTTATCCCAAAAATCACGTTTTATCACGAAAAATCACGTTTTATCCCGAATAATCACGTTTTATCCTAGAAAATCACGTTTTAACCTGGAAAATCACGTTTTATCATGAAAAATCACGTTTTCTCCTGAATAATTAAGTTTTATCGGAAAATGACGTTTATCCCGAAAAATCATGTTTTATCTCAGATAATCACGTTTTAACCTGGAAAATCACAAAGTATCCCGAAAAATCACGTTTTATCCCGAAAATCACGTTTTATACCGAAATCATGTTTTATCCAGAAAATCACGTTTTATCCCGAAAAATAATTTTTATCCCGAAATCACGTTTTATCCCAGAAAATCACGTTTTATCTTCGAAAATCATGTTTAATCCCGGAAAATCACTTTTTATCATGAAAAATCACGTTTTATCCCATAAATCACGTTTTATCCCGGAAAATCACGTTTCTCGGTAAAATATGGTTTCAGTGATTTTTCGAGAAAAACACGATTTTTGGTGGGTTTTTGAAAATGTGGTTTATCTGGGTTTTTCTGAAAAAGTTATTTTCTATGTTTTTTTTGGGAAAAACGTGATTTTCTATGTTTTTCGAGAAATATGAGATTTCTGTGATTTTTAGGAAATTGTGATTTTCGTGTTTTTCTGGAATACTTATTTTCCAGGAAAAATGTGATTTTCTCGGAAAAACCGTGATTTTCCAGGAGAAACCGTGATTTTCAGGGAGAAACCGTGATTTTCCGGGAGAAACCGTGATTTTCCGGGAAAAATGTGATTTTCCGGGAAAAATGTGATTTTCCGGGAAAATATGTGATTTTCCGGGGAAAAAATGTGATTTTCCGGGAAAAATGTGATTTTCCGGGGAAAAAATGTGATTTTATGGGAAAAAATGATTTTCCAAAAAACGTGATTTATTTAGATAATAAGTTATTTGACGATAAAAATGTGATTTTCTCATAAAAACTTGATTTTCCGAAAAAAATTGTGATTTCTTGTGTTTTTAGAGGAACAAGTGATTTTACGTGTTTCTAAGAAAAATCATAAAATCATGTTAACGGAAAAACTCAAAATCATATTTTCAAAAAAAAAAACAAAAATCATATTTGTTTTCGAGAAATAAGAAAATAAGAAATTTATAAAATTAAAATTAATATTTTGATAAAATTTTAATTTAAAATACAATTTAGATCATAATTTTTTTTTTAAACAATATATATTCAAATGCATATACAAAATGTACAAACAAACATAGATGCATCTAATAGATTCATCCAACTGCATCATTCAACTGCACCATTCAGATGCACCTCTAAAAAACGAACATCATTCAATTGCTTCATTCAACTGCATCATCTAGATGAACCATCTGACTGCATCTCTCAACTGCACAAACGAAAAGGACCCAGTTAAAAAGAAAACCTATAAGATGACATGAAATGAGATCTGAAAATGTCAATATTCAGTAAAACTAACAGTCCATATATGTTGGGATTCGACCTGTAATTTATACAGATTTTATTTTATTTTAAAAATGCTGTTTGTAATCCTAATTGTTAGTGCTAGTTCGAACATGTTGATAAATAATGATCTCCCGAATTGATTAAAAGAACAATTATATCTCCGAATCATTAGACCCATAACATTTAAGCCCAAAGCGTAACAATGCAAATATTATTATAAATGCTCAAATGTTAAACCCTAGCCCAATACAAAAATCATTAGAAACATCCACAAGGACCATAACGAAAATTATGAAAAGCATAAAATAGAATAAAATTCATTTGATTACAAGACCTTGGTTTGGTTTTCCAATCGCTAAACATTAACTTTAAATATTAAAAACGAATTATCAATATAATTAAATAATGGTAGGTCGAAGTTTAAATCAAAACTATGTCAAAATCTGAATTATATCTAAATTTTATTGTTATCATACTTTTTAATTAAATATATATTTTAGATTATTATTTAAATATTTATCTTTAATAATTAAAAATATTTATATTTAACAATTAAAAGAAGATTTTTTATGATTTTGAATAAGCTAAGTATTTATTTAAATTACAAATACATATGTTTATTAAAAATATATTGTCTGACATTATAAATAATAAAATTTAAGTTTAAAAGAACTAAATATAAATTTATTAGGTAATAAGATTAATATATTAAATTTTAAAAATATAAAATAAAGTAGAAAAATTATAGATCTGTGGATTTAATGACTTTTTTTTTTAATATATGAGAGAATGAAACATTGAAAATGCCATTTTTTTTTGTTGAAATGTGAAATTGAAAATGCCACTTATCTGTCTCTAATCTCTAATTCTCACGAGTTGGTGTGGTTTTGGTTAAGGTTGTTGCCACAACACCTAAATCTAGTGACAAAACAATTTAAGAATCTAAAGAGTAACTTTGAAGCTAAACATTATTAAACAATCATACGAATATATGTCACGTCGTTTTCTATTTTATAAACTTGTCCATTTTTCTACAAATTTACTTTGAATAATCAAATTATTTTATATTTTTGCTTCTGCAAGAAGCAAGTGGAACTTTTGGACCGGCCTTATTTTGGAGTTGTTGGAATCATATGATAATTCCAGTAAATGCATATACACTATGAACCTTATTGCTTAAAATGTACTCACATCCAATTTTAATTGATTAAATATAAATAAAAGAGTAAATAATATAATATATATATATACGTGTGTATATATAATATTAGTAATTTCTAACACATTTTGCAATGGATCATGGTTATTAAATTATTATAATGACATAACATTATTTATTGCCCATAAAAGTTAAAAGTTCACTTAGTGGCGAACATTTGTCTGCATCGTCGGCGAGAATAAAACAACTAAAAAATCATAATAAAAGAAAAAACAAAATTTCCCCTTTCGTACTGAAACTAACAGTGATATGCGAGAATTATGCTAAAGTTAACGAGACATTTTATTGATTTTGATTTTTTGAATTTAAACTCAACCACATATCGTAAAATGTAAACTATTTCATCTCTTCCAATAAATGATGTTTTTTAGATTTTTATTTTTATTTCATTTTAAATGATATTTTTAATTTTAAAATTAAAAATTAAAAATTAATAATCATTAATTTTATACATAATAGTTTTTGATTAAATGATGCTAATTCAGGTTTTTTTCATCTTTTTGATATAAGATATTTTTTATATGTCTTCTCGAGATAATGAATCATTTAATTATTAATCTCGATAATATTTTATTTTAAAATTAGTTTGGACTAGCACTGAATCATCCTGATAACGATAAGACCGACTTAGCCAAATATGAATCTAATCGATTTCGAATTAATGGAGGCAACACGTAAATCTATTAATCTATACTATTAAAACAGAATAAATCTACCATAAAAAGTCATATTGGACTATTTCATTTCGTGACTAGAAAGATATTTTGTTAAGATAATATTATTCTTTTATAATAATATATCATTTAAGAAAATAAT